>VWYK01120277.1:3575-14950 GCA_013399775.1 Semnornis frantzii
TTTTGTTGCAGCATGTTATTTATTTCAGAACCAAAGGAAAGTTGCTTTTGTTGCAGCATGCTATTTATTTCAGAACCAAAGCAAAGTTGTTTTTGTTGCAGCATGCTATTTATTTCAGAAGCAAAGGAAAGCTGGTTTTGTTGCAGCACGCCACTTATTTTCTAAGCCAGATTGCTACCAGCTACATGAGTGACTGTGTAGATACAGAAATGCAAAGCATAAAGTTCACAGGTCAACAGGGCAAAGAGTGGCAAACTGTATGAATAAGAGTTTGCATAATTAGCGCAGAGATTTTGGTTTTGTCTAATTCTTAAATGCTCTTTACTGGTAGACAGGAAGCAGCATGGGAATTCCCAGGACTCATGCACATCCTTGGGTGCTGTAAACTTTATAGTGAGCATTATCAGCAACATCATGTTGTGCAAACATGCTACGTGAGCAGGAAGCTCTTATACTGCCATTGCTCAGACTATTTCAGATTTTAGCCAGCAGAAAGAGGACAAACATCCTCTTTTCAAAGTATCTTTCCATTATTAAACACGCAGTGGTTGCTGAAAATGTTGTTTCCTCAAAAGGTGGATATTTTTGTCTTTCATCAAGTATGTTTGTATCATAGATTACCTAATAGTGTATTGCACTGCAGTGAGACATATTTACCAGGGAAAAATTAGCTCTTGTGGGACCAGCTAAGCTTCCAGAATGGGGACTTCTGTAAGCTCCCCTAGTTTAACACAGGTTTTCCCTTCCACACACAAGTAACAGACAGACAATACCCTCTGAGATAGGAGTTTGATATCAGTGAGCTAACAGAATGCACAATTACCTTGTTTGCAGAAAAAGGACAGCAGAAAGCAGCAGCAAGCAGAAGCAAGTTAAAATCCCATGCCAGGGAGCTACACCCCCATCCCACTCTGCCTGGCTGCCATCCCAGCAGAAGGGAGCTAACCCCCAAAACCCATAACCCAAAAGCAGCAACAAGAACAGGAAGCCTCTCATGTTGCAATCTGAACTTCATGCCCCATAATACTTTGCTCCAGGCATCACTTTCATTTTGAAGCTGGTATAGGGCAGGATGGTCTGAAGAGTAGCAGAATAAAACTCACCTATGGCTCTTCTCTGTTGTGTAGGTACCAGCAAAGTACAGCAGCTGTCCCATGACTTCCCCAGTAATGTGAAGGGCTGAAGGTGCTGTTGTTCTGCTGCCTAATCACGGCACATGAGTAATGGTCCTGGGGTTATATGCAAAGAGGAAAACAGATCAGCACTGTGACAGTATCTAGACAGTTAGGTACACTTCTCTTCAGGAGGTCTCAATGTTTGCTCCACAAGCCATGCTCTGCCTGGCATTACTTAACGCCACAAAGGCCTTTCACAAAATAGCACTGCCTGTAAGCTGCACTGGCATTCCATAATAAGTATTATAACCAGAGCAGTTTGGGGTCATTGAAGTCTTAGAAGTCAAACCTTACATTTAATCTTCGAAATGGAACAAAATTAGGTTTAGTGACTAAACTACAAAATGAGTGAATGCTGACCTTACTGCTGTTGTTAGAGATGTGTTTCTTCTCTCGCTCTAAATGTTCAATGGAAACACCAATGCAAAGTGATTAAAATCTGTACAGAGCTATATGCTGATGCCTGAAGAACCAGGAAGCAAACAGGTGAAGCCCTCAAACAGAGTAAGCCTGGCCAAGGACATGGAGCTGTGAGGCAGCTGTTTTAGAATACAGCTGCCCTAACCTGCTGAACATCCTGTGTAGCTGCAGGGTAAGACCCAGTACCTAACGACTCACAAGATTCTACATCTTTTGGGATAATTAAAATGTCACAGACTTGAGATTTCAGGATTCCTCTCTCTGAAATGGAAGCATATAATGGAGGACATCTTACTGATGCTTGAGTTACTTCTCAAGCTATTCAACACTTAAAATAGGGTCTGCAGAACTGGACCCACTGTTTGTAGCAAGCTGTTGGACTCCTACCCTGTAAATAGCTATGCTTATAAGGGTGACTATGGAAGACTCATCTGAGAGACTTTCTCATCTGGAGCCTTGGGGCTGACTCAGTATAACTTCAGTGAAGATGAATAAAGTGTTTATGTAAATCATACCATGACATATCTGTAATGCTGCCTCTGACTGCTGGCTCCGCAGCTGCAGTCCACTCACTGTTGATTTCCTTCTCATGAGTAATTAAGGTGAGACTTTACTCAAACAGATAATTTATGATGTCTCATGAAAGTAAACCAAAGGTACTATAAGGAACAGGTCAGTTAAACAACAAGCATCTTGTGGGCCATGACCTGACTCAGCATGTCTAGCCACTCAGAGGTGGTTTAGTTGTGCTGCTCAAACATCAGTGTTTACACAGCAGCTCGTGGATGCTTTGACAAGGGAGCCCAGGAGCACTCAGCAGTCACCTTTCCTCCCACCCTTCACAGGCTGCCCAAACCAGTGCAGCTGACACTGACAGCAGCAGCAGCAGCATTGACAAAAGCTCAAGTCTTTGAGGCTTTTTAATATGCATTGCAGTGGAACTTTGGATTTGGTTCAGTTTAATAAAATTATGCAGAAACACATTATTAAACAGGAAGAGCCTTATCCTAGAACTCATGGCCAAAGTGGTGGTGATGATGATGATGTAATTGCAGTAATAGGCCATACTGTACAGTGAATAAAATGAAGACTACAAATAGCCCAATAATTAGGGCAGATTGTCTGCAGGCTACCCGTGGTGTGCTGAGGAACATTAGGTTTGAATAGTCTGCTATCTTCCCCATGTGAAAGACCATGGGATTTGTAGGAAGAAACAAGAGGAAAATGTGTGCTGCTGTCCGAGCCTTACTATACAGTAACCATTCTTGTTTCCAAAAGACAAATACACCATGCAGACAGAATCAAACCTGCTTGCAAACACCATAAAACCATGTCATGATGAGTTTGTACCCTTCAGCAAGGGAGTCCCACGAATGTCTCTGGGACTTTGAAAATAGTGTGCCAGCATGTCTGACAGCTGCTCTGCAATTGAAATTAGCCTTAGAAGAGCAATCAGACCTCCAAAAAAGAGTGGCTATTTGCTTTTTATTGATTGTATGAGGAGAAAAATTGCAACGTGAGGTACTGGAGCAAGTCCAGAGAAGAGCAGCTAAGCTGGTGAAGGGCCTGGAGAACAAGTCTTAATGAGGAGCCGCTGACAGAAGTGGGGGTGTTCAGTCTAAAGAAAAGGAGGTTTCTACAACTACCAGAAAGGAGATTCTCATGAGCTGGGTGTTGGTGTCCTCTCACAAGTAACTGGTGATTGGACAAGAGGGAATGGCCTTAAGCTACACCAGGGGGTCTTTAGGCTGGACGTTAGGCAAAAAAGACCCCTGAAAGGGCTGTCGGACACTGGAATGGGCTGCCCAGAGAAGTGACTGCAGAACAGAATAAATGATTCGACTCGGCAATCTTGAAGGTCTTTTTCAACCTAAATGATTCTATGATTCCACTTTCCACTGACCCTAATCTCACTACTATGTACTCACTAGAGGAACCAGCGGAAGGCGGCGCCCAGGAAGCCCAAAACTAAAAGCAACACCAAAAGCGGAGTCAGGAGGCAGCGAGCGTGCCGCTCTCCCCGGGCTGGCCTGCAGAGCTGTGCGGAGCCTGCGGGCAGCTCTGCGAGCGGAGTGCTCCCGCCGGGGGCAAGCCTAGGGTCTCTCTGGGTGGGACATCATCCCCTTCCCTTGGCAAACACTCGCAGCCCAATGTATTCACGCAGACTGTTCTCACCAGAGCTAAACTGTGCCGGCAGAAAACTCTTCTCTCTAGCCCGTGTAAGGAAGGTGTTGCTTATGTGGGTGACCCAAACCACACTGCCCTGCTCTCCCAATGAATGAAAACTTAGCACCCTTTTCATTCAGCTCTGACTGTGGAGAGCACAGGCATTTCCACAGACTCCACCTTGATGCTGCCCACAAGCTGTTTGTCTGATCTCAGTTTATCCTAGGTTACTGTTTTCTTCACTGCCTTCAAGAATGCCTTTTGTTGCTCCTTCCCTTCATGCAATTTACAGTAACAAGCTACCCTTCCTCAGCCTTACGAATGCACAGCACTCCTTGCTCCCTCTGAAACTCGAGCAATTAATTCCCTTCTCTTGTTTTCCTCTTTGGTTTATGTTTTGGTTTGGTTGTCGGTGTGCGTGTTTGGTTTTGGTTGGTTTGGTCTTTGTGTGGCATTGTGAAGAGCAGTGCAATTACTCCTCTGATCTGTGTGTTGATGAACCCAGATGTACTGGCATGCCTATTCTTTGGACTGGAGAGGGACACTGGAATTGCTCAACAACAGAAGTAGTTCCAATTCAAGCTCTTTCATTCCATGCCACCTATGCTATTTACCATTAATTCTGACATTCCCCAAAGCTACAGCTGTAGTACTGTGACCAGTTTGTGTTGTCAATAAAGTACCATGTAATCCTGAGACACTGATCCTCTTACTGTGTTCTGAAATCTTGAAACCAGACAGTTCTAGAAGAATTTTTTTTTTAGCAGATTCAACACAGCAAACATGCTCAAAACACTTCCCTAGGGTCAGACTGTGCTCTAGCTTGCATATTGACAAGGATGGAAGGACTCTTTATGCAAACCTCTACTTGCTCGTGTAGAAAGGGGAACAAATGAACTTTGTGGCATTATAGTCCTTCCTCAAATGATTCACATGACTTACAAATCATAGGGGGCATAGTTGATAGCAGTACTGAGCTACAGCTACACAGCTGAGCTACAAGGTGTCCACACTGTTCTTCTAGATCCCTGGATAATCTACTTAATAATAGGTATTCTGAAACTTTAAACAAACAAACAAATAAATAAGCTTCTCAGTGCATTGGAGATCTCCAGAAGAAGATGGGATTGATGTTCACCAGAAGCTGGAATATATGTGACTGGAGTGCACAGTGGCTGATCAGAGACCTGGTAGGGTGACTTGAGATGCGAGTCAGGCCAGAGTGTCACTAGGGAGACTAGTGTCTCCAGGCAGTATTTTGGCTGCCTGCCAACAGCAGAGGAAAGAGAATACTGTGCCTGTGAAAAGGAGTGGCAACAGACCCAGATTCCTTTGCTCATTCCTCACAGTCTCCATCTTTTATGCACCTTCAGGATTTGGACTGTTTGTCTGATCCCACACAGCTCTCGTGTTTTGTTTTTACCATTTTCTTCCCTGGCCAGGCATATATCTATACCAGTCCTCATCTCCTTTAGCTCTCAGGTTCCTTCTTTGTTCTTCGCCTCCCTTTTCATCCATCACCTCCTGGCTTTCAGTCCCCTTGACATTTGGTCCTGCCCTTCCCTTACCCAACAGCCCTCTGTCCACCTCCTCTGTCTTTCTCCTACTGTATCTATTGTCATAATCTTCCATTTTCCTTTAAGACTTCTGTTTGTACTGCCTTTGCTGAGCCACTTCTATCTCTTGGTCAGTCACAGTTACTATGGCTCAACAGAGGCGTGGTGGTGCACCATGCACAGCATGAAGTTCAGTGCTTTCATGATTGCTCCTGACACTGACCTTTATGAAACCCCCTTCTCAGAGAGCTCCTGGGCCCTGCTTTCCTTATTAACCAAGGTTTTCCTTAGCAGCTCCAAGAAGCTGTTTAACAGTGACAGCCATTTCTCCCTTTGATTTTTCTTACACTCACCTCACGATCCTTTTCTCCATTGTGCCTCACTACCACCTGGACACAGGCAAAACAATGAAAGTATGTGGCAGATCTGGAGCACATTTCAGAGTAGTCCAAACTGCCTCAGGCAGGCTCAGGAGTACACCATGCAGACACAGTCTTCAGATCCCTTAGCTATAAAGCTCAGCAAGCTGACTGAGCACACGATGGGTTTGATCAAAGTGATGTGGGCAGATGTAGCTGAAGTTTCTCAGCCTTCCTGTTAGAGATTGCTGATGCAAATCATACAAGAATTTCTTTGCTACTACCCAAAAAGGTGACACCACAATACCTGCTTCTCTATGTTAATTCTGAAACAAATGAGTAATTTGTGCTGAAATTGCCCAAAAATCTTTGGCCCCTGCCATGAGAAATTTCAGGCTGAATAGTTCAGCTGAGATAAGGTCATAAATATCAGATCTTTGGAATGGAAACTGGCAGGAAAGCTGACTAGCAGCTGAAATATGACAGGTGGCAGGTGTATGTTCAGTCTTTGGGTGTTCCAGCTCAGGGTATTCCAAGTGACGTAGCTACAGATGGAGGACAGTGCATACTTGCTGAGCTGCTGTGCATAAGCAAGATTGTTTGAGAGGGATGGAAATTATGCTCAGATGCACCTTATGTAATTAGGCAGAAAAGGTTTGTGTAGTTAGACTTTCTCAGTTGCTATGTCATGCTATTAACATAATTGGTCTGTATCCCTTGTCTGGCCCATAAGGGAATACAGATGGGAACTGTTATCTCACTTGACCAGTTTAGCAAGGAACTGTCATGCTTTCAGTTAAGACCTTGCTCTCACAATCCACATTCCTGCCCCAGTTTCAACCAGGTAAGTTTCTCGGTAAGGAGGTAGAGCAGGCAGCACCAGGAAGCATTCTTTCTGAGTAAACAACACACTCATAGGAAACAATAAAAACATTGTGATTACAGAGGCTTGGAATCAGGAACCTTGGGCTTGTGTTTGGTTTGCTTTTATATATTCTATGTGACTTTATGAAAAAAACCCAACTAATCAAACTCAGAGAAAAATGCACAAGAGTCTTCACTGCTGGAGTATATCTTTTGCTGAATGCTGATGTCTAACATTAAAAACCTCAAACTCTTACAACCCACAAGTAGTCTGAAAATGTAACTGTTCATCTCCCTTCTCGTGGTTGCTCCACCACAACAGAGCAAGCAAGTGCAGTGGTTACTGCCTTAAGTCACACTTAAATCACTGAGTTCCTGGGCACTCCAGAATTTTCAATATTTTGTTTGGCTTTACTAGAAGCATTACATACTTGAGGGAGCAGCAAAGGCCAATAAGCAAACATGGACCCTCATCACACTAATTTCTGAGGGAAGTGGTTGCAGCTGGATACCAGACTTAGATGAGGAGGTCATCCTCTGCATTTAGACCAAATACTTCTCACCAGAGAGAGCCACCACAAGCCAGTTTACACCTTTCCAGTTAAGTTATTGGAGGCCTCATAAAAGGAAGAGTTCTGTAACCCAAAACTCTTTCCCCAGAACTCTTTATTATCTCATTTTTATTTTAGGTTAAACTAGATCAACTCTAAAAAAATGTTAGTTCTAAAATTCCCTGCTGCCCTCAACTCCTCAGCTGCAGAACCAGGCTCCTTCCCATACGGCTGAAGAAAACAGAATTTGAAATTGTTCTTGGCAATTTGGGCACTTGCAGGGTTGGAAAAGTACCAAGCAAAGTTTTTGCTATTACATTTTCAACGCGAATGTTTAAATCCCTTATCTGACCTGAGCTTCCCTTCCTGGCGTTCCCGGAGTTCTTTTCAACCGTAGCATGAAAATCCTCAGTTGTGAAGAGAGGCTAACCGAAGCAGAATCCGAAATGCTGCAGATCTGAAGGAGCGGATCACCACCTAGTGACGTGATAAAATCACTGCTCTGGTGCTGGAGACAATACAGCTGCAATGTGATTAGGCTGGAAATTAGGGAAAAGAAAAACACACTCCTCCCAACCAAACCAACCAACCAACACCTACATTCACAGGATCATACAATGGTCTGGGTTGGAAGGGTCATCAACTCCCTCTCCTCTGCACTCAGCTGGGACATCCTCAACTAGAGAGAGAGGAGCCCTCTCCAGCCTCGCCTTGAGTAGCTCCAGGGATGGGGCCACAACCACTTCCCCGGACAATCTATTCCAGTGCTCCAGCACTCTCATGGTTCTTCACATCCAATCTCAATCTGCTGTGCTCTAGTTTGAAGCCATTGTCCTGTCCCTGCAGGCCTTTGCAAACAGTCTCTCTGCAGCCTCCTTCGGGCACTCACAGGCTGCTCTAAGGTCTGCCTAGAGCCTTCTCTCCTCCAGGCTGCACACCCCCAGCTCCCTCAGCCTGTCCTTATAGCAGAGCTGCTCCAACCCCCTGAGTATCTTTGTGGCCTCCTCTGGACCTACTCCATCAGGTCTATGGCCCTCCTATATTGAGGACTCCAGAGCTGGATGGAGTACTCCAGGTAAAGTCTCACCTGAGCAGAGTAAAAATATTTCATTTATAATTAAAAAAAAAAAAAANGGGGTGGGCTTGCGGGGATGGGCTTGGGGCGCACCTGGCCGCGGGCGGTGCCGCAGCTGTTGCGGCAGAGAGCTGCTAGTTGTTAGGCGGCTCAGCTGCAGCGTTGTGCTCTCGATATGTTTGGAACTTGGCTTCACAGCAAGTTTGTTTCGTCGTTTCATGTTAGGACTCCGGAGATGGTGCTGGCGAACGAAGGGAATGGAGACCAGTCACGTACCGACAGCGCACGGACACGCTCTGGCTGCTCCTCTTCTTTCTCTTCTGGGCTGGGCTGGTAAGCACCTTTGGTTCTTTCTTTGTTTGGTTGTTTTGTGGAGGAGAAATTTGGTCTAAGGTTAATGAGGCTCTGCACACTGTTCTAACTTTAAACTGAAATTGTCATAGATGCAGGTGTTAGGGTCCAGGATTGCACTGAGGCAGAGCTGCCCTTCCTGGCAATGCAGTGCCTTATTGCAGCATCTGTTACTCGGAGTTGTAAGTTCTGCCTGCTTGTTTTAGATTTAGAATGACCTCATTAATAAATTAGTCGAGGCTCTGATGGGGGTATTGTTTCTGCTTACTGCATTCATTGTAGTGGTGCTGCCCTGTCCCCCTCAGGTGTTGTATCCGACCACCGTCTGTTCTGCTGTTGCAACAGCAAGCAAGCCTTTACCTTCCCAAGTGCTTAGTCGTGCCTGGTGTGCCCAAGGCTCCCCAGGGCTCTCTTTCGTAGGCTCTTGATCTGTTTTCAGCTCAGTTCTGAATAGCTCTTTTAACGGAAGCCGATGAAGAAGAGCTCTTGATCTGCTTTCAGCTCGGTTCTAAATAGCTCTTTTAAGGAAAGCTGATGCAGAGGAGGTCTTGATTTGTTTTCAGATCAGTTCTGAATAGCTCTTTTAATGGAAGCCGATGCAGAAGAGCTCTTGATCCGTTTTCAGCTCAGTTCTGAACAGCTGTTTTAACGGAAGCCGATTGTCGTGGTAGGCCTAGNCCTATTCTAATCCTGAGATATTTGCTGTCAGTTGTCAGATAACTTTTCCCTGTCAAGCTCACTGAAGGAGTATGAGAATTCCGACTGGTATTGCTTGCTAGATGCATGCTGCTTTCAGTGGTTGTCCATCAACTTCAGCTGCTCAAAATCTGGAGTTTATTAAAAATATTTGCTCCACTTACTGCTTTCCTTTACTCCCAAAAAGAATGTAACACGAAAGCTGAGAAGAATCATTCACAAAGGGCCGAACGATGCGGACTGCTTTTGGCTCACGATGATAGTGAGCCCGGCAGTCCCGGTACCAGCCCTCACCACTTAGAACCATCAGGCAATCAACTTAGTCTTCAGGTCGTTAACTGCCGGAAAGGGAGACCTCCGCCCGCGCTCCCGCTGAGCGCCGCCGTGCCCTGGCCGTGCCGGCTGCTGGCGTTTGATCTCCCAGAACAAATGACATTTCCTTCCACGGTGCGACTCACGGCGGGGCCGGCGGGCCCCGACAGTCTCCGGTGCCCGGGCTGGCAGTGCCCGGCAGCGGCGGCAGGAGGAGCTGCTGGGGCTGCCACCACCCGGACGGGCGCACACAGCGGGCGCTGGTACTGTGCCCTGGCGAGCGGCGCCTTCGCCCTCGGTCCCCCGCCGCCTCCGTGGAGCCCAGCGGCACGGCGCGGCNCTAAGCAGAGAGTTGCTCCATACGTCCATCTAGTGAGCAAGCGGCGTACTGGCCGCAAGCAGAATACTGCCCACAAAGCTTCTCTGCCAGTTTAAATCGAGTTCAATTAATGTTTATATCTAATAGTTATTTCTAGATCCTATTATAACCTGTATATAGTTTCCATAATGTTGCAAAGAGCCTGTTATTAAATGGTGATTGGGGTGATGTGAGTTCTGAATATTTAATATTAATAAACTATATATTAATATTTTAAAATATCATCTTGCAAGTAATTAATTACCCCTCCCGTAACACCGATGCAGAAGAGTGTGTTCGCATTTGCAGTGCTTCAAGAGAGGGAGCTAAGCTTTGTGAACATACAGGGCTGCGCTGGTTTTAGGTGCACCACCCAAACCATCACAAGGGTCCTGTGCTTAGTACTCTGACCAGAGGAGGGAATGCCAGACATGAAACCTGATGGTGGTGAAGATTTAGATTTTGGCTTCCTCCCATTGTTTTTATTGCTGGGTTTCTGTGAAATGTGGTTTATTGCATGTGTGTATTTGTTTTCTCTTGCTTGATCTAGTTGTGAAATACTTTTTTTTTTTTTTTTTGGTGAGGTGACACTGATTTGTTCACATAGTGGAAAAAATAGAAACCACATTAATAACTGTGGAAGGTGTGCATAGACACACCCCTCCAGCATCCTGCAGCAATCTAATACTTACTAACCTTTATGGCTTATATCCAACATTTTGCACCTAAAAAAAAACCCCAAATAATTCACATGTGCACAGTGTGTGCCACACTGATGGCAATGGACCTGTAATGTCCATCTTTAGAAGGAATGCCAGAATTGTTCTGAAAACATGTTTCAGGCTGAGTTGCAGAGCCAGGTCATTTCTCCTTTTTCTTCTGAGAACAATGTAATTATTAACAAATATTTGCTATATAGATGAACTGGATCTGAAAATACTTTGTGCCTGTAGCAAATGCTACATCCAGAACTAATACGTCAGTTACAGTTCTGGAGTCTCAACGGGGCTCTCCATCTTTAATAGCATTAACATTCAGTCATAATCATAGTTTTTAAAAATTAAAAACATTAACTATTTATACTGCAAGCATAAGTGAAAATAAGGCTTTGGTGGTGTGCTGGCTTAAGGCTAATTGGAATATTGTAATGAAAAAAATTATAGGTTGTGAAAAGCAACAATGGTGATGTCTGCTTCACTCATAGGCTTGCTGAGATGTATGAGAATAAGGACACAAAGACAGATAAGATAGTCTCTCTCCCTCTCTACCCTCTTAACTCTGGTAGAGGGTTGGAAAGAAGGTGGAAGGGTGATTTGGAGCCCCTCCTGGGGACTCTGATTTCTGGGAGGGGAACTGTGTTTCTGTATTACCTTTAACTTGTATATGTCTGTATATTTCTGTACTTATATCTGTATATATATGCTTGTAAATTGTGCTAAGCTGTAAATATAGCTTCAGTCCTTAACTTCCAGCCATCTGAGTCTAGTCTGGG
>VWYK01120280.1:0-10403 GCA_013399775.1 Semnornis frantzii
CATTCTATGATTCTCTAAGTGGCAGCTGCTTGTTGCTCACAGCAAGGAAGTCAAGGGATGAGCTGGGTGAATTGTGCTGACTGTGCAACAACACCAAGCAGCAACTTTGGTGAAAGTTTCAAGCAGCAATCAGTGCACTCCATCTCAGAAGTGCCCACAAGTTGATGGTCCAATTGCTTATTAATATTACTGAAATATAAATAAACAAAAAAAACCCCCAAAAAAACCCAAAACCAATGAACCACCCAAACCCCATTCCCAAAGGTTTTCCTACCTCAAAAAAAAAAAAAAAAAGAGATACTCTAAACCATATTGGATGTTTTCCTAAGAATTGCTTTCTAATATGCATTTTTGCTTTAGTTTGCTGGATCTTTGCCATGATTTGTCATTAATTAATCCAGTTTTGGCAAAGACCTTCGATCTCAACACTGAATTGGTTGTCTGGGCCCACAGAGTGGTGGTGAATGGAGTCAAATCTGGCTGGCACCCACTCACTAGTGGAGTCCCCCAGGCTTCAGCACTGGGGTCTGTCCTCTTTAATGTCTTTATCAATGAGCTGGGTGAGGGGATTGAGGCACTCTCAGTAAGCTTGCAGATGACACCAAGCTGGGTGGCTCTGTCTATCTACTTAGAGGGTAGGGAAGCTTTACAATGGGATCTGGACAGGTCAGACCCATGGACCAAAGCTAATTGTATGAAGTTCAACAAGGCCAAGTGCCAGATCCTGCACATGGGTCACGACAACCCCAGGGTGAGCCACAGAATCACAGAGACATTCAGATAGGAAAAGACCCCCAGGATCACCAAGTCCAACTGATATCCCTACTGTGCAAAGTTCACCCCTAAACCATATCCCCAAGCACCACATCCAAATGACTTTTAAACACATCCAGGGTTGGAGACTCCACCACCTCCCTGGGCAGCTCATTCCAGTGCCTGACCACTCTTGCTAGGAAAAAACATTTTCCTAATGTCCAATCTAAACCTACCCAGTGGCAGTTTGAGGCCATTCCCTCTTGTTCTGTCACTGCTTACCCGTGAGAAGAGCCCAGCAGCAGCCTCTCCACAACCTCCTTTCAGGTAGCTGCAGACAGCCATGAGGTCTGCCCTCAGCCTCCTCCTCTTCAAACTAACCATCCCCAGCTCCTTCACTCCTCATAAGATTTACAGACCTGGGGATGTGTGGTTGGAGGGCAACAACTTGGAGAGGGACCTGGAGGTTCTATTTGACAGTCAGCTGAACATCAGCCAGCTGTGCCCAGGTGGTCAAGAAAGCCAATGGCATCCTGGCTTGGGTTAGAAACAGGGTGGGCAGCAGGGACAGGAGGTGATCATTTCACTGTGCTCAGCACTGGAGAGGCCAGCAGTGTTCAGTTCTGGGGTCCTTACTTTTGGGAGGGACTGGAGTCTGTCCAGAGCAGGGCAATAAGGCTGGGGAAGGGGCTGGAGAACAGGACATACAAGGAGCAGCTGAAGGAGCTGAGGGTGGTCAGTCTGGAGAAAATGAGGCTGAGGAGACCTCATTGCTCTCTACAGCTACCTCAAGGAAAGATGGGTGCAAGGAGGAGTCCAGCCTCTCCTTCCTGATGACAAGTGACAGGACCAGAGGAAAAGGATCTATGTTGCCCCAGGGGAGGTTCAGGCTGGATGTTAGGAAATAGCTCTTCATTGAAAGGGTTCTCAAACATTGGAATGGGCTGCCCAGGGCAGTGCTGGAGTCCTTAGGGATGTTCAAGCAGTGTGTGGATCTGGCACTTGGGGACATGGTTTATTGTTGACCTTTCAGTGTTGGGTGGGAGGTTGGACTGGGTCATCTTGGAGGTCTCTTCCAGCTGGATATATTCTGTGATTCTGTAATTCTAGCAAAGCACCATGGAGAGCTAGAATTAACAATCTCTCCTTCCTCCAGCTACAGAGCCAGGATCTGAAGATCTGCTTTGCCTCTTACAACTTCCTTAGTGGCAACAGGACTCCAGAGGACATTCGGCCCCTTGCGTATAACCATTGTAAGCCCTTTGTATTCATTCTCACTCCCTACCCAACCATATTTTAATTAATGAAATCAAAAGCCCATCTACTAAAATAAACCAAACCTAACGAGGGAAGAAAGTTCAAACAAACAGGCAGTGTTTACTTCCCTTGCACTGATGTGCCAAGAAATGAGCTCCCCAGCCAACATTATCGATTCACGTCGCAAATGTGAACCTCTCGCAGCGGCATGAGGAGAAGCATCTGGATCAAAAGGGTGAGGGAGGGGCAGGCAGGCAGTGAAATGAAAGCAGCATGGCACTTCTGCAAGGCAGGGTGGGTATCTTCACCCCCACAGGTAGTGTTTATGTCCCTGCTGATAGAAATGTGACACCCGAGGTCTGACGCTTGGCCGTGGCTCTGGCTCTCAGCGGAGAGGGGATGAGGAGTGCCATGTGCATGGTGTGTTCTCCAGAACACGCTGCTCCCAGCCACATCTGGAGCTCCTGGCTCACAGCACTGACAGATGTGGTGCCATGTGAGCACAACTAATGCAGTTCAGCTGTCGTCTACCACTGACCAGCACCTTAGTGTGAAAGAGCTCAGATCTGGCGGTGGCCAGGGCGGCAAAGCGTAGCAGTCTTCCATGGACCTGGGTCTGTAAGGAAAGGAGGCATCAGACTGTCCTCAGGGAAGGTGGAAGCATCCACATTCCTGAGAGAGAAAAAGTGAAAGTGTCTGCCCTGCCACAGAAACTTTAAAAAAATTAACTCCATGAGTCTAAAATGCTCATTTCTCAGGATTTATTAGAAATTCTTTCCCCTCCCCTGACATAAAAAGTTAGGGTTGTTTGGGTTTGGTTTGGTTTTGTGTTTTTTCCCCCAAATATTGAACTTTTAAGCCAAATCCATATGGTTTTTTACCCCAAAAAGGGGGATTTCAGAAGCTCCAGTCTTCTATTGAGGTGCTGCAGCCATCTTGTCAATCCCTGGCTCCCAAAAATAAGGAATTAACAGCAAACATTTGATCTGAGAACCACCTCCACCACTCAACAGCTCTGCAAACAAACACCTCCAGCCTTTTGGAAGGTGCTGTGTGAAAGGAACCCCTGCAGGACCCACCTTCAGCTGTGCTGCCACCCAAGGAAAGAGCAGCCACACGAAGGTCTGCCATTTTTCTTCCTAGAACCCCTCTTGTCCTCCTTTCCCCCAAGCTCTGCAACCATTAGTTGCAGATCTTGCAACACTGCTGGATTTCAGCAGGGCCCTTTGTTATCCCCACACACACACACACACTTACCAGCAAACAAAGAGGGAACTGGATGGCTTCTGCAGGCTGGAGAGGGATGTTGGCTCTCCATCCAGTGCTTCAGCTCTGAAGCTGCTAACAATGGACAATGGTGACACACTGACTCCCCACTGCTTTTGCGCTCCATGTGGTGCACAAAAGGGGCCAAGGGTATGGATGTGGCTCTGGGACAGGGTATTTTGGTTTCCTGCCTTTTTTGTCCAGCTCAAAGCAGAAGCCAGAGCATCCACAGGGGTATTCCCTTGCTACACTTGGTGGCATCTGGCCCTCAAGGGCTGTTTTGTCGCTGAGAATAGTAAGAGCATTAAACAGAGGCCAAGGAAGAGAGCGAGGCACAAATGTCCCATTAACTCCACCCCACATTACCAGCTGCTGGGAACAGCAGCACCTCAGTCCCTGCTCTTCATGCTCCAGGAGCCACAACTAACCAACCAGAGGATGGTCCTGGCCCTTGGGCATGGTGACCTCAGTATCATTTCTGGGAGTGAATATCACATCAGCCAAGCCACTGGTGGCTCCCTGGTAGACAGGCACTACAGCGGCAGACTTAGAGGTGGCCCTTTCCTCTTGGGGTTAAAACCTATTGTCAGTCAGAACATTTGCAGCCCTGTGGATAAACACAGGAGTGCCCAGAGCCAAACATTAAATCCACTCTCCCATGCAGAATAAATAAAGAATTAAATGTGGTGCATAAATAAATACAAACCTCAAGCAGCATGGAAAGCAACACAGCCCTCTCTGTGTCCTCCCGCTGGAGGGGCCCCGGGTGAAGGAGCCTACCCTGCCTCAGCTCCACACCAAGCTGCTGCAATCAAAGCCCAAACAACAATGGTCTTATTTTTTTTTGTGTGTTTTTTTTTTCTTTAATTCCTTTTTCTCAGATCTGGTCCCTAAATTCTCTACTTCTGACAGAAGTCAGCACAAATAGCACAGAGCCAGGTGGGATGAGTTTGTGTAGAAGCCAACTGGGAGGTTCTTCTCCTTCTGTTAGTCCAAGGTGCAGGTAAAGTCATGACAAAAAGTGCTGACTCCCTCACCCTGGGTTTTTTCTTCTCCAGATTATAAAACAGACAGGGATTTCTCTGGGTTTCTCATCCTGTATTCACAGAGACATTTATTTCTTCACTGTTCTTAAGTTTTCTTTCACATTTTTCCTTTTGCTCCTTTGTCTCCAAGCCAGAGGAGTCAGCTACAAATTCCCTATCACTGGAAAAAACACCCCAATAGATATCTTCCCAGAAGTGCCAGCCTTCCAAACAGAACTGTCCTCCTACAAGCTAAAGCAAGCAGGCATCCAGACCACGTTGGACCCCTCTCTGACCTCACACCCATCACATCCAGATCTGATACAAACCATTCCCCTGGCACTGACATCAGCAGTTCTGTCCCATCTGCTTCTCTCTGTGTTGCATCCAAGTCAAGAGAGTGGCTACACTTTCACAGGGGATATTTAGACCAAGAATCCTGAACAGCAAACAGATGAGAAGCAGCTACTGTACAGGTCTTAAAATGAGTGCCAGCAGGGCACAGGGCACCCCAGAAGAGAATGTCTGTGCCCACTGTGCATGCTGGATCTGCCACGAGAACCCTAAAGCCCAAGAACTCTCTAAAGATCTCTTTAGTTCAGTCCTCCTTGTTCACTAGGGACAAGCAGAGCATCAAGGTCATAGACTCATAGAACTGTTTCAGCTGGAAAAGACCTAAAAGATCATCAAGTCCAACCATCAGGGACTTTTGCACTTGAGCTGTCCAGACTCTGCATTCAGATGTCTCTGCTGAGAGTGCATCAAGCAGGGCTTGTAGCCACTGCCCCAGCCACCCTCTCTTTACCCTGCAGTGTCACAAATCACCAGTGTGGCATAAGCAGGGGAGCAACACACTCCTGGGAGGGCTTCCAGGTGATCCTGAGACACAGCCTTACACTTGAGTCTAAGCTAGAAGATTGGTATGCAGAATGGACATTGCAAAGGGCAAAGGGAGCTGGAGTTGCCCTCTAGCCCCTGGCAAACGTGGCCCTTGCACTCTGTCGTGGCACAGTTGTTTCCCCAAAGTGGCAGGGCTGAGGGCAGACCTCCAACAAACTGCAAAGGTGCCACTGTCAGGAGATGCCAGGGCTGCTTTTGGAGATGCAGCTCTGGAGTGATGGCAAAGCCCTGCTACCCTTTCCTGTCCTAGTGCCCCATACTGCTCTAGCATCTTGAAATCCTCACCACACAGGCACCCCTTCAGCTTGCATGAAGACATTTGTGGACTTCAGCTGAGGAATTCTGGTTTTCAACCATTTGGAGGATGATTTTTGGCATCAACCAGCTATTAGATCTGCCTCCATCTCCCTAATTGCCTGTGAATTTCCCAGTGAGCAAGACAAAAGCCATTAGTGGTCAGACAATCCCAGTAGATTCAGAACACATTTCCAGTTGAAAGATGAACAAAGATTTGCTGATGGTTGACACCCAAGCTGCAGTAACCACTTCCCAAGCACTGGAGAAGGGATTATGTCTCTTTGGAGGCACTCGGATTTCAGGGGTGCAATGTCTCACAGTTAGGGTGGGATTTCTTGGCCCCAGATGCTTTAACCTCATCTTGTGCCTAGACTTGATGAACACAGAATCAGTCAGGGTTGGAAAGGACCACAAGAATCATGTAGTTCCAACCCCCCTGCCATGGGCAGGGACACCTCACACTAGATCAGGCTGTCTAGAGCCTCATCCAGCCTGGCCTTAAGCAGCTCCAGGGATGATAAATTAACATGATGAACATCCCATTAATTGTGCAGCAGCACACAAGGCCCACAAGTGCCATCAGACCCCACACCTAGGAATAACAGAGCTTTCCACATGGATGCTGCATCATTCTCAGTGTGCAAGGCTGTGATGTGCACTGCATGTGTCAGAGCAAGGCAAGTGGAGAGGTCAAGCTCCCTCAGGGGAGCAGGGTCCCTCTTCAGTGATTTCATAGCTCCAGCTGGACTTCTTTTGGCGAGGGAGAGGACTTTTATGAGGGGAAAAGCTGTAAATCTGCTGCCAGTAAAGGCCATCAGCCACCATGTGGCATGCTCAGATATCACCAGTGCGCAGCAGTTTTCAAACAGAGCTTTTAGCCATAAAGCTGCCAGCCAGCAGGATCACATAGGAGTGCAACACTGAACTTGAAACAGTGAAAAATCCCTTTGAAAACTCTTCCTCTTCCTGCTCCTTCTCAACCCCAAAGCTTCGCAGAGATAGAGAAGGGGAAAGTGAAGGGTGTAGGCTTCAAAGTGCTGTGATAAACACGCCAGGATTAAAACAAGGGCAAACTTTGTGTCCCGTTTCTGAGCAGAAACAGCTGTCACTCAGCCACTCTGCTGCTTAACGAGGAGGAAGACAAAAACCCCACAAGCCCTTCCTTCAAGAAAGGCAGTGCATCTGTTTCAGAAGGTTCAATTTGCTCTGCCCCGAAGGAAATCTCGGGAGGAGTCAGCACAGCACACCAGGTAGGAGCCACAGATGGAGACCTAGCAGGGTAAGTGTGAGCTACACAGCCATAAATCCCTTGCCTTAACTGTTTGTGGCAATTGGTAGCAGGCAAAGGCGACAGACCTCCAGCAAGCATTTCTGCAGGACACAGCTTTCTGTTCTGCTCCAGTGGCCGTGGCCTTTCTGACCACCTTCTTGGGAGAGTTTTTCCCTCTGTATCCCAAAAATACTCCAAGTTGGGAGAAGAGAGGAGCAGCCAGAGCCAAGACAGGCCACTGAAACCCTCTGCCATGGACTATAGCAAACGAAGGCAAAACATAAGAAGGCCCAGGGGAGGCAGAGAGTTTTGTGCATTGATACCTGCAGACAAAATCCTGATTGTAGACACCAGTTCAGTGCCAGAACACTTTTCCGCTAGGAGACTTCAAATTTATGCTTCTAGCAGCATTGAGGAGTTCACAGCAAGGTCAAATCCATCTGCTTCTTTGCACTGTAATGCAATACTTATCCCAGTGGTTTTAATTAGGACCCTCACAATTAGTTTCCCCATCACATTTGTATTTTCACTGCTTATCCTAGGCAGAAGAAAGGCTGCTGCAGTCGCTGCCTTCCCCACCGAAGGACAAATGAAGGCTCATTACTTCTGTCAACAAATACAGGGTCAGTCACCCTTCACATCCCCAAAATACCCTGAAGTGTTTTTGCAGACAGGCTTCAGATAAATGCTCGTTTCAGCTGGCTGCACAACACCCGAGCAGCTTGGGCTGAGGAGGGTTTGCCTTGCTGTCCCCCTGACTGCTACTGGAGGTCAAACCAGCTAGGTGTAGAGCGAGCTTTGTACATGCCAAGGTGTGGGAACTTGGGGGAGAGCAGGAGGGAGAAGGGACAGCAGTTTTGCAATACCAATGTCATGTATGTGGTGTCACAGGTGAAAGGGAGGAGCAGTGATATCAACATTTCCTGGGCAGTTGAGATTTACCCAACTCTCATTGAGAAAAACCAGGAGTATGTGCAACTTGGAAGATGAAACTGCTGTGACTGGGGAAGCTCTCTTCTAATAACAACACACACAGAGGGAAGATGCTTCCAGACTGTTTTGCTGGTTGCAGGATAGTGTGGCCAGCAGGACCAAGGAGGTCCTTCTGCCCTGTACTCAGCACTGGTCAGGCCACACCTTGAGTCTGCATCCAGTTCTGGGCCACTCCATTTGAGAAAGATGTTGAGGTGCTTGAAGGTGTCCAGAGAAGGGCAGCAAGGCTGGTGAGGGGCTGGAGCACAGCCCTGTGAGGAGAGGCTGAGGGAGCTGGGGGTGTGCAGCCTGCAGAAGAGGAGGCTCAGGGCAGACCTCATTGCTCTCTGCAGCTACCTCAAGGGAGGTTGTAGCCAGGTGGGGTTGGGCTCTTCCACCAGCACCCAGAGACAGAACAAGAGGACACAGCCTCAAGCTGTGCCAGGGCAGGTTCAGGCTGGATGTTAGGAAGAAGTTCTTGACAGAGAGAGTGATTGGCATTGGAATGGGCTGCCCAGGGAGGTGGTGGAGTCCCCATCCCTGGAGGTGTTTAAAAGGAGATTGAGTGAGGCACTTGGTGCCATGGGTTAGTTAATTAGGTGTTAGGTAGGACTTGATCTCAAAGGTCTTTTCCAACCTGGTGGATTCTGTGGTTCTGTGATATGAACATCCAGCTCCAAGAGTATGCTTGTGTTTCTTTCTGCTCCTACACACAGACTGTCTTGTAACTGGTCCACTCCTCGGCCCATGGGTTTGCAGGATACAAATGGTTGAGAAGCTTACAGTATTTAGCTTTCAATTAGCAGCAAAGTTGCCAAACAGGTTTTTGATCCACTCACACACTGCATTTGGCACTACTGCCCTGTCCTGTAGGCCACATGTCAATGGATTCCAAGGAGCTTTTAGATAGACCCCACCTGCAACACAAACAGATGAGCTTTCTGCCCTTGCCACTTTGGAGTTCAGAGACATGCCCATAACTTTGGCTAAGCAACATCCAGAGGCCTCCTAGGTGCACAGCTCATGTTTAGAAGCTGCCCTGTAGTGAACCACAGAATGGATTGGGATGGAAGTGACCTCCAAAGCTCATCCAGTCCAATCCTCTCTGCAGTCAGCAAGGACATCCTCAAACAGGGGAGGTTGCCCAGAGCCTTGTCAAGTCTCACCTGAATTCTCTCCAGGGATAGGGCCTCAACTACCTCTCTGGGCAACCTGATCTAGTGGTGGGGGCCTGCCCAAGCTCTCTGTGAGCTCCTGGAGAGAAGCTCTGAATCATCTCAAATTCAGCCAATACCACCTTGTCATATTATAGTTTTTCACTGCTCTGTCCTGCCCTGTAAAAGCCTTACTCAAGTTTCTTTGTTTCCCCCCAATGAGTGATGTTGAGCTACACAGAATGCTTGGAAAGCAGCTCTGGATGGAGAACAAGACATCACCAAAATTGTGCTGTGCATGGTCCAAAGCTCTGAACTGTGAGGGGGCAGAACAAATAATCTGTTCCCTTACATAAGCACCAAGTTCAGTCATCTGCTGAGGGCTCATAAAAGCCAGGAGCCCACAGGCTGCAAGGCAGTGTTTTGGCTCTCTGTGTCTGTGGTGAGGAGAAGCCCATGGAAATCAGACAAGAACTCTGAAGAGTTTTTCATAAGGTCACTTCAGAGCTGCTCCTGCCTGAAGCAGGAGGGGGGCTGAATTTTAACACTGCCAGGCTGTGCCCATTCATACTGAACATCCTTCACTCTCTCTGCTAAATGGATGCTTCCATGCTGGGCACTGAAGCAAGGAATGGATGTGCCTGAGTGCTGTCACTGCAAGAGGGGCTTGCCACAGCAATCATGGTCCTTCCATTCCTACTTCAGAGGCAACTTTGGTCACTACCAGAAAAAGAGGAGGCTGCAAGTACCTTGCCAGAGCTCCACAGGACCACTAGGAGGAAGCTCGAAAGTTGGGAAGGAAACATAAAGGAAGCAGGCAGACCCTTAAGGCTCTCTAGGGCAGCACAGCCATGGGCCAGGTCTCAAACCATCACATCCTCATGCCTGCTCAAGTACCCATTGCTCTCTCAGCTTGGCCCTGAGGGGCAGGAGGGACCACCTAAGCACACTGACACATGCTGAGTGACTTGGACATCAGATACCTCCTGTTTCAGGGACCTACGGAAGGGAAAAGTGCTGAACCTAAGCAACTTCCTAAGCGACCTACACAGCTTGTGGAGCATTAAGCAGGATACCTGTCAAAACTGTGTGACAAGCACTGGGCAGCTACCTAAGTAAAGATTGTGCCACCAACACACAGAAATAACCCAGGCAGACTGGGGGGTGGGGGTGGCTGCACAGCCAAACCACAGCTGGGTAGCCAAACTGCATCTTGGACGTGAGCAGGACTTGTCCTCCCGAGGTCGGAGAGCCACAGGGCATCTGCGAAGCCAGGTCCACAAACTCAGCCTTCTCCAAAGCTGCCAGGAAGCTGCAAAGTTAAACAAACCTGCTGCAAGAAAAGGAATGCTCAGACATTTCCCCATGGCTCATCCACAGAGAGGAGCTCAACCACCACCTGTGCAGTGACATTAAAGCAATGGCATTGAACAGATCCTTAGGCCCTAACCTGTTGAACCGGGGGGGCCACCAGGCCCCCCCGGCCTTTTGGATCCCACTCCCAGTCAC
>VWYK01120285.1:0-10526 GCA_013399775.1 Semnornis frantzii
AAATGAACTTCTGAAAGTTTACAACAAGGAATGAAGATTCAAATAGGTTCATGCAAACAAAAGAAAGAGTAGCAGCCGTAGGACAACCACCAAAGCATTTTGTAGGATCATTTTGGTTGGAAAAGGCCTGTAAGATCAGCAAGTCCAATAGTCAACCCAGTACCACTATGCTAACTAAACCATGTCAAAAGATACCATGACTAAACACTTTTTTGAACACCTCCAGGGACAGTAACTCAACTACCTTCCTGGGTAGCCTGTTCCAATGCCTGACCACTTTCAGTAAATAATTTTTTCCTAATATCCAATCTAAACCTCTCCTGGTACAACTTGAGGCCATTTCCTCCTGTCCTATTATTAGTTACTTAGGAGACAAGACTGACCACCTGCTTCCAGCCTCTCTTTAGATAGCTGTAGAGAGCAAGGTGGTCTCCCCTCAGCCTTCTTTACTCCAGACTAAGCAACCTCAGTTCCTTCAGCCCCACCTCACAAGTCTTATTCTCCATACCCTTCAGCAGCTTTATTGCCCTTCTCTGGACATGCTCCAGCAACTCAGCATCCTTCTTGTAGTGCAAGCCTGAGAACTGAACCCAATATTCAAGGTGCAGCTTCACCAGTTTCATGCCTGAACCCCAAATACCACGTTCAGTTTTGTAACATGTCTACAAGGAACAGTAGTGAGGGATTCGCTGGATGATCGCAAAAAACTCTCTGCGATCTCTGCCCAGCTCAAGCAGATAATTCAGATTTTAAAATCCCTGATACTTTTTCTTCCTGGCACTATCATGTTTTGTGTAGAATGAGTGCAAGTTTACATGTGCCTGAATTATTTGGGTTTTTTAAGTTATTAGTATCTGCCACAAGTGTTAATGATCTTGTGATAGAAGATCATTAAACCTGCACTATGAAGTACAAAGTGAAACTCTTCCACTAAGTTTTGTGAATATTAACATACAAAAACATATTTACTATTATGGGGCTAGTTTGCAAATGGTTTTTAAGGCATTAATACTGCCTGTAGGTGTTGTGAAGAGAGGATATTTGCTAGAAGCAACTGTTAAAGCTCTAAGTGCAGCTCATAACCCAGGCTGCATGGTGTATAATACCTGGACCCCATGTTAGGAGGGGTGCTAGGGTACTGCAACACTTTCTTTAAAGAGAGATATTTTTTGATGTGTATGCTTATTAGGGCTAATTCAAAGCTATTTAAAGCCTGAATTTTGAGAAAAGCAAGACAAGTTGATTTAGATAATCAATTGAGAGTGTGTTTTGCAGCCATGTCTCATCTGTTAATTTAGCCTGCCAGTCACCAATGGAGTCATGTTCTTGTCTGTATTTGGGGACAGACCTGCCTTAGAAGGCAGAAAATAAGTAACATTGACTAGTATTAAACACTTAAAATTGATAAGTGCAGTGATTTAAAACCAAGAATGTACACAACCGTGAGAGGACACTGTGTTCAGAAAAGCTGTGCAGAACAAGCATTTCAATTTAGCTAAACCTTGGGAACTGGTAGTATTAAAACACTACATTTAGACAAACAAATGATGTTACTTCCAAAGCATCTTGATTTGTCTTAGGTAGAGTGGCTGCAGCTAATTTTACAATTTGAGAAGTTCACTTCTCTTGGAATTTTTTTTTTTTTTTCCCTGAAGGGAAAGAATGCCAGATAGGCATTTAGCTATCCCCTGTCCTCCCAGCACCTCTGAAAGGTCAGCTGGGCTTGCATCAGATGATTGACATGTTAGTTTGGTGTGACACATTCCAGATGTGACACAAACATCTTTATTCAGCCTATTAAGGGTATGTTGGTTAACATGAAGGTGGATTTTGCTTCAGACAAAAGCCCTGAGAAAGGGATGTCTTTAGTATGGTGCCTTTCTTCAAACTGTGCTAGCACATAGGGTGTGTTTGGGCCATTGTTTGTGAACATTCACAGATTGCATTGGCTTGGAAGGTACCCTCAAATGTCATCTTGGCCTACCCCCCTTCAGTGAACAGTGACANACCCCCCTTCAGTGAACAGTCACACCACCAACTAGATCAGGCTGTCCAGGGCCACCTCAAGTCTGATCCTGAATATCTCCAGGGATGGAGCCTCAACCACATCCCTGGGCACCCTGTTCCAGTATTTTACCACTCTCATTGTGAAGAACTTCTTCCTGGTGTCTAACCTAAATCTATCTTGCTCCAGTTTAAAACCATTACTTCTTTATCTATCACTACAAGCCCTTCCAAAGAGTCCTTCCCCAGCCTTCATGAAAGTCCTCTTCAAATGTTGAAATGTAGCTATAAGGTTGCCCTGGTGCCTTCTCTTCTCCAGGCTGAACAGCCCCAACTCTCTCAGCCTGTCCTCGCAGGACAGGCATTGTAAAAAGGACCTCATCGTAAAGAGTTTCCAGTGCGCTTGCTTGTGCAACTGTCAAGTTGCCAGCCAATGCCAGGCTTGAAGTCCTGACCTGCTGTAGAAGTTTGGAAACATCCGCTGGAGAGTAGCACCATCCCCATAAGACATGAAAGCTGATGGCACAACTTTCTGTTGGGCCTGGTTAGGTGGACATGCTAGGGCTACTGGGAAATGTCAGCTTCTAAGAGCTTTGTCCAAAAATGGGCCAAAGATGTTGTTCTACAAATAAAATGCTCACAGTGAACTTTCATTTGTAATTAGCATGGGGTTTGGATATTGTTTCAGTTGCCAGTGTCGGAGTAAACCACAGCTTCTCTCTGAAGTGTGTTGCCTCTTGCTGAGTCGTCAGCCGGCATGCAGGGAACATGACTCACCTGTTTGTTTCACATTGAATTTGGACGTGTGTGTCTGCTGAAATATTTAAGTTTGGAGATGAAATGAGATTTTTTTTTTTTTTATTTCAAGGCATTAGAATTAGCAATTTATTTTTGCATCTCTGTCAATGCTTGTAGCTTTGCTCAGATGTGAATAACAAATCACTATCCTAAGCAGGGGAGTCTTCCTGTTGTCACATTATGTTCTGCGTTTTGTGGTAAAAGAATAAACCTTTAAGGGAAGCTTTTTTGGTTCAAGATATTACACAGTGCAAAGAAGGAGATTTTTTTTCTAACCCCTTTCTCTTTGAAGAAGTCCAGACCTACCTGGACCAAGCAGTGAAGTGAATTCCAGGTGATTGATTTAGGAGGCTGCTTTGGATTCTGTAACTATGTTAATTATAGCAAATATTGTCATTGCTACTTGTCAAGGAGAAATTAAAAAGACTGTGTGGTTAATGAGCTCAAGCTATATCTCTGTTCCAGGTGACAGCATTCCTGTGCCAGGAACAGAGTAACCTCTGTAAGGAATGGCTGCTGCATAGTCAGTAGTGGTTTCTGTAGCACAGGCTGTCCCTGTGACTACATCACTAAATTTTGAGGGTTTCTTACTGTGGTCTGCTGACCAACTTGGTCATCTGATTTATGGAGACTTGGCTGGAACAGAGGCCCAGGTAGCCAGCTTCTGTATTTGCAATGGTGTAGATCAGGGCAAATGCAGGTGAAGTGAGTCCACATGCTTCTAATTCTGGGCAATACAGAGTTTACTCATTCCTCATGGAGTAGACTACACCATTCCTATGTACAACAACATCTGGGCTCGCACTTAACTGCCTGTTTGAAGACTGACTTGAATCAGAGCCATTTTTTCCCCCATTAATTGTGGTTTCTCACTACTGCTCTGAAATTTGCAGTACAACTTGTATTAGTGTCTGGAAATAACACTGAATATTTATCTGTTTAGAGAAGATACCTGCTGGCATACTTGAGGTGGAAGTATCAGCTATGTCAGCTGTGAGTTTAGACAGAGTAAGAGCTATTTCAGCTTGTCAAATAAATTGCAGGAAATCAAAAGTCAATAAATGCTGTTACAAGCATATATATAGTGCTGATTTTCCAGTATTTTATATCACGATTGTATTAAAGTTTTCCTGTTAGAATGCCAAAATAACTTAGAATTTAAAAGTTACACCTTGCTTGAATTAATCTGGAGAACTACTTAGGTGTTAATATGTGGAACTGAGTGGTGTTTTTTTTTTTTAATATTGCTAAAGAAAAGTGATCTAACTTGCTTTTTGTGAAGACTGTATAAACAAAGGGGAACTTTTCCAAGTACAAGACAACTTTTTTCATTATGACTTCTGTGTCAAATACAAACCATCAGTATTGCTGCATGTCTTACCTCACGGAGAAGGCAAACAGGCAGAGCAGTCTTTTTTTAATTATTTTTCTTTGAGAGGAAAACATAGCATCTGTTGAACCCGAGGATCCTTGCGGGCTCTGTTTCTTCAGACAGTGAATTCAAAGGATATTATGACTCACATGACATTATTCCTGAGCATAAAATTACTCACATATGAAAGTAATGGAATGTGTTTGAAGTTTTGGGCCAGCATTTTGGTCACTCAGCAGGTGGTTAACTTGTAACCTGGAAAAACTTTGGTGGTGGATGAGGAGGAGAATAATTACAAGAGATAGTAGGAAGGCATGAACATCTGAGGAACGGTCAGTGGTGTGCATGGGGAGGGATGCTGTGCGTAATCAAGTAGGGCAAGATAATTTATGGCAAGAAGTGAGCCAAGCTCCTTGTCCCACGGTGTGTTTTGCTCTGTGAGCAACTCCATGAACTTACAGGGACTGTTTGCTTGGTTTAAGTCCTGCTTAAATGAATAAGAACCTCGTACCACGTGTGCATTTTGTCTCTCACCACCATGAGGGAGTTGGGGGGTAATTTCTGTTCATTTTGACTGCACAAGGCTTGTTGGGGATTAAACCATCTGCATCCATTTCAGCTGGAAGTATGAGGGAGTCCAGTGTCTTGCAATGGGTATGGGTCTTTCTGGTCAGAATTCTCTGTTGTTCCCCAGTGGCTGGAGGGGCTGTTGGTAGTATCTTTCCTCTGTGCCGCGTCCTTCTCTCTCATCTTCTAATGAAACCAGAGGAACAGAAGCAACCTGAATTTGCACCACTGGTGTCAGATCTGCAGCAAACACCAGTGCAGAGTCATACATAACAGAGTGCTGATGCAGCACATCTCATCAGCATATGCTTCTCTCCTCTGGTCCACACACCAGCTGTTTCATTTTGGTGCTTGCTTTAGGCACGTGGTGAATGAACTCCTTTTAGAAACAATTTAAGTAGAAGCAGATTTGGGAATAAATCTTCTCTTGAAATATTTGCTTTAATATCAGCACAATTTCTGCCGAGTGATGAATATTAGAGTTCTACTAAATGTACATGCAAACAGCTTGAGTACAAGCGTAGACATTCCCACATCTCCGTTTCAAGCTGTGGGGAAGTATCTCTAAAGCAGTCATGCTCATTTTTTAGTCTAAGATTTCATTCCATAACACACCTTTTAGGAATTTGGATTCTAGGAGTCTGGCTCCACTGCTTCTCTGCCTCTCTCCATCCTGTGAGCTTTTCTGCCAGAAAGGTTTTGGAGAACGAAGTCTGAGCAAAAAAAAATTATGCAGTCTGGCAGCAGTGTAAAGTGTAGCGCAAGTAGCGACCAGTCAAGAAGTATGCCTGGAGTCTTTAAAATGAGGTGATCATCTTCTGACTTCTTCATGACTTCTTATGTTGTTTGGGGTGACCAGAAGTCCATCTGATGTAATGCTAGGAGGCCACATGTGCTTACACTCTGTGCAGCCCTTGGAAAGGATTGTGCTGGTGCTGAGCTGGTGCTGCTCCAGATGGTGTTCAGCAAAGCATTTCAGCACAAGAGTAGTCTGCTGAGCTCAAAGGACCTCTATGAGACCTTTAAAGAGAAGGGCAAGCAGAAATGCTTTCTTGGATCTGTCCCTAAATGGATGGAGGGGAGGATGTTACCAAACTGGTTTAAAGCTGCTCAGCTCGCAGGGTAGTCCTGTGTGAGACCTTGTACAAGTGGAGCAAAGACTCCCTGAGGAAGCCCTTGGAGCATCCTGCCTTTGACATAAGTGCACCCCTTTCCATTCACAACACATACATGAAGTGAGGGAGGAAATTTCCCTAGTTATTACTGCTCTTAAGTTGAAGCAGTTGTGCTTCCGTGCTTCCATGCTTCCCTCAAAGAGGAAAAAAGCCCATTTATTTGGTCTGAAAAAACTCAACTGCTGGGACAACAGGTCCTCTAATTCTGTCTGCAATTCATCATCTGCTCGCTCCTTGGACTGCAGGGCCTGTGGCCTGCCGAGGGAAGGCGATGACAAGGCCAGCTGGCAGCAAACACTCCAGTTTTAGCCCAGGTGGCCACAGTGCTGTATGGACAACTCAGATGACAAAATACGTTGCTGGTGGTGAGCACCATTTTTGCGTGCTCCGTCAGTTCTGGAATTCAGCTGATTGTCTGGTTACCGCACCGTCTCTGCTCTAAGGTCTTTTGCCAACAAGTGACTTAACATGAAGATGTCTCTAGAAAGCCAAAGCTGTTGGCTCTTTATGTGAAACAGTGACAAGCAGACATCAGCTGAAGCCGGATGCAGCTCTCTCCTTGTGGAACAGCAACTGAGGCTGTGAATCTGAGGAATCATGTGGGGAAGCATCCTTCTCGCGTGTCTCAGAGATGCTTGCTTCCTTCTTCACACTAATGCGTGAGCTCTTTTCCAGGCTACCACCAGATGGAGGAAATGTGAACTCCAAGTCAATACTTGGGGGAATTATTTACTCTGGTTTGCATCACACTCCTGAGAAATCCAGAAGCTAAAGTTTTGAAAGTTGAAGGGAAAAACAAAAGGGAAACTGAGGTTAATTTTCACTTTCCTTCAGATTTTCCCTTACTACAAAAAATTTGCAAACAGAAAATTAGTTCTTTGACAGACAAAATCCTGCTCTTTGGCTTCCTCAAGCTCAGTAAAAGTTTGTTTTGATAAACTGATTGATGGAGGAAATTCTGCATTTGGTGCTTCTGGCCTTTATCTTGTAACTGCTCCCATGCAGGCTGAGCTAAGGACCCTGGGGAGCTCCTGTTGTGCTGACTCCTCCCTCCCTCCCAGATGTCATCAGAAAGGGTCCATCACTGCTTTTTAAAATGTCAGAAACAGATCTGAGAGGAACTAATGATTTTTTGCCTTGAAATAACAATGCACATTGTCTCGAGAGAAAGAAAAAAAAAAAAAACCCAACTTATTTTAAAAATTCCCTTTGCTCAAGACCCTGTCAGTACTTCCAACACAGTTCCAATATGCAAATCTCCTAGCATGTTTCTGAACCTGAAAATCATGCTGGTTAACTGGAGATAGAAGATCTATTGTCTGAAGCAGAGTCTTTTATGTATTTCATCCTTGAGTGTGGTCATAATGCTCTGCACAAGAGCTCTCAACTGGGAAAGCACAGAATCACAGAAACATTATGGTTGGAGAAGACCCTCAGGATCACCAAGTCCAACTGATATCCCTACTCTACAAGGTTCATCCTAAACCCTAGCCTTAAGCACTTTTAAACACATCCAGGGTTGGTGACTCAACCACCTCCCTCAGCAGCCCATTCCAGTGCCTGACCACTCTTTCAGTGAATTTTTTTTTTCCTAATGTCTAGCCTAAACCTACCCAGTCACAGCTTGGAAACTGCAGAATATGGAAGAGGTAGCATGGGTAGGGGAGGAAACTGCATGTTTAGATAATTAATAAAATTAACATTTCCTTCTCCCTGGACCAACCCTATCTGCTTCTCCAGAAAACCAGTGCAAATGTCTGTTGTGTCGGCCTGGCATTACCCTGTACACAGAGACTACCTTCATCTGTAGACATCTGAATCCTCAGAGGAAAATTTAAGGCAGCGGTGTCTAGACTGCTGATATGACTCATGAATACACAGCCTGTAACCAGTTCCATGCTGTCTTCCTGGGTCTGCAAACTGCCTGAAGATACAGGTCAGAAAGACAGATAGATATGTGGAAGGGAGTTTCAGTTGGAAAGACAATAATTGATTTTGTTGTCAACTCTTACTTATTACCAGTTATTTTAGGTGGTGGGAGATGGTTAATGAGAGGCCAGGTTGTGAGGAAAGTAAAGGAAGGATAATAAGGTGGAAAAGCCTCAAATGAAACAGGAAGGTAGAGAAATAGAAGAGGGGAGAAGATCTTAGGAGCAGCCATGGAAAAAGGCTGAGGGTGGTACATTCTCATTGTCCAGGCAATCTAAAATAAAAGGTATGTGGGCAGAAAGACTTTCGGTCCAGGCCATTCCATGATATTAAAAAAAAAAAAAATCCTTCTGAAAATACATGAAAGAATTGTCAGCAAAGTCCTTAGTAGGACAATCAACAAGCTAGCAATCCTCCAAAAGAATGGTCCAACCAGGTGAGTAGACCCATAAAAGGCACCTATAGCATCTGATGTTGTGTCAGAGCTCAGTGTGGACTCTGCCATCACAGGAGAGAAGGAATGAACTAATGAAAGCAGCGTGCATCTGCATACAAGTGAAACCAAGCCACCAAAGTGACTGGTGGAGCAGCCAGGCCATACTCTCAAGGGAGCAGCAGCTTAACCAACAGATGTTTGCTCAAATAGCAAACATGTGGAATCTTCCGGTGATGGATTTATTCAAATCCAGGTGGCCAGGAGCCAGGAGTATGAAAAAGAAGCAGGGTAAAAATTATATTTATAGCTCTTTACTGGCCCAGCAGATTACACTTTTCATGAATGAGAGAGACATCAGTTAGTCAGCTCTACAAGGTCCTGATTTTCCAAGGTCTTAGTGACAGGGCCCAATTCATTCAGACATGAAAAAAACATTAGCTGACTGGGAGGTTGCAAAAATCCTTCCCTCAGAAGTGCCCTTTCTGCTGCCCTCGGCTCAGCTGGGATTCATGGCATGTGTGTAAGCATAGGAAATGTCCCAGCTCACACCAGCTATTTTTCCAGGTTTAGAATAAATCTATCCTATGTCCCCCCAGAGCTCCTTTGTCAGATATCTTGGTCTTTCTAAACTTCTTTAGATAACCACTGTAGCTCACAGGGAATTCAAATGCTCATGTCTGCTCTCAGATGACACGAAGCCCACCTAGTTCCCCTGTCACATGCATATGGACAAGAACGGTGACTGATCGTTCACTGAGCTTGTTTATGAACCATTGAAGTTTTATGTTGAGGTAGTATTTTGGGCCCTATCTCTTAGTCCAGGAACTCTGCTCTATGGGCACAATATGTGTACAACTGTAGGATAGTCTGTTCTCAGAAGATTAGATCTAAGAGACAACAGATGAAAACAACCACCAGCAAAGAACAAAGCAAAGCTGGGACTAAACCATTCACATGGAAAAAGACTGGCTGTATCACATTTTCAGTTTGGGAGTTCCACTATGCAAATTGGTAAGCAACAAAAGTCTGAGAAGGTGTCCCATTTGTTCTACCGTAAAGCTGGTTCAGTGCCACTTGAGGAGCATTGAAAAAATGACCAGCTGTGGAGAGTTCAGGGAGTTTTAACAGGGGCCTTCAGAATTAGGTAAGAGACATACTTTGCAAAGCAAACCAGCTTCTGCTTTTTGAACAGACTCGGAGCTCTGCTTTAAGCTGTGCTTTTCATCTCTTTGTTGCCTCTTGCCTGCAATTGCAAGGTCCCAGAGGAAGAAGCTGTGCTTCTAGTTGTGTTTGCACAGTGCTGAAAGCTGATTGGGATTCCTCTGTGTCAGGCACGACACAAATATGTAGGGAGAGAGCAGGCTCAGCTTCTAAGGACTGTCAATCTGCTATAGACAGGCCAGATAAAGGATGAAAGAGGGAATGGTTAGAAAGATACCAAAGGTCAAATCATGGCAAGGCTACATATAGGACAAGGTCTCCTGAGATTCACCCTGTACTCTGCCTCACTTTGTCAGTTGCACTGGGGGTGTTTTTCCTGTGCCTTGCCAATTCACCAGAGAAAAATTATCGTCATTGAGATGTTTTACCTGTTTCAGAAAGGAGAAGAGCATGTGAGAAAAGTCTGTTTGAGAGCTTGTAGATAATGCAGTTTGTAAGGAGTAGGTAGCATCGTTTATTGCACTAGCTGAAGTAGATTGAAGCCTGAATAAAGGCTTGTATCTGTAAAAATATTAATTGGTGGTTTTTTTTCCAGACTGCATCATTTGGCTTTGTGAAATTTATAGTTTTCCCCTAAAACCTCTATCTTGCTTTATTCTTTATTCTCCAGTTGGAATAATGTTAGCCGATGAAGGCTTCTGTTGTGAACAAGGTTGTAAAAGTATTTTCCAGGTTTCCACCATGGTTTTTGCCCAGAGCTGGCCCATTTCTTACAACAGAGATGTTTCTTAGATGCTGTCCCGGCAGTGAAATGTGTATTGAGATGTTCAGGTGCACATTTATTTCTTAACACTGAAGATGTGGAGTCATTTGGACAGGAAATGCCAACCTCAGCTCAGCAAAAAGATTATTAATGCTCAATAACAGGAGCAGGCAAAGCCTCTTTTGGAAAGTCTCTGTGAGAAGCATGGGAGACAGGGAAGCTGCTCCTCTTGGAAGCTTTGCATTTCATCAAGTCAATGTAATGTCCAGTGAGAACTAATACACCAACCTCAGCACCTGCCACTGCAAGTGGCTTGAGTGC
>VWYK01120286.1:2244-38414 GCA_013399775.1 Semnornis frantzii
GCCCACACTGCTCTTGCTGCAGCCCAGCACTCAGTTGCTGTCTGGGCTGCACTCACACTGCAGCCTCATCTTGAGCTTTTCCTCACCCCACACCCCCAGGGCCTGTTCCTCAGGGCTGCTCTCAGCCATTCCCCACCCAGCCTGGAGCTGTGCTTGGGATTGTGCCTACCCAGGTGCAGGACCTTACACTTGGCCTTGTTGAATGTCCTGAGGTTGGCCTCACGTTCCTTCTGCCTATGTTTTTAACATTGGCTTCCCTAACTTCAAACAGAAGTGTTACAATTGTCACTACTAACATCTCAACCTTGCCTCAATGTCCTGAAGCTGTTTGTATAGTCCTAATTCTTCAGGCACAGGCTTTAGAGGCCCCCAATTAACTTTTACAGTACTAAAACCCTGACTTGCAAGGTCAGGGCTGCTTGCCTAGTGTGGTACATCCATAAACTTCCTGAAGTTTTGTTTTAATTGCCAGTGGTCTGTCACTTCTCCACTAAGCAGGTAAGTCTTGTATGTTCTCAGGAACTCTGATAACAAAACACAACAACTGGTGATGAAGTCTGTCAGGGAATTATATAAACTCAGCTTGGTCTCTGGCATCATTATTTTGGTGAAATGTTTTTTTTTGCTGAAATGTTCTCTTTTGAACTCGAAGAAAATTTCTGATGATTCCTCCTCAAAATAATTAATTTTTAGCAACCAGTTGCTTGGTAGAGGGAGTAAAAAGTTGATACACACAGAGAGGGATTGCTGTTGCAGCCATGCTCTTGCATATTGTGTGAGGGGGTGGTGTGTGCACATACGTGTGGCAGCTGGAGCAGTTTCACTTAAGTTGTTTCTTATGGTCCCTCTGTGCCAATTTGCTTGCCTCATCACTCCTTTGTTAATTGCTTGAATCAAGACTGACTTGTAATGGGTGTGAAATCTCTAGAACCAAAGCAAAACCAACTGTTGGAAGAGGTCTTTAGGTTAGTTCAGCACCTTCAATATTGAAATACAAAGCACACTTAGTACCTTGTAAGACCTTTGTCCAGTGATACTGGGATGTGTGAAAAGAGTAGAAGAAAGGTTTTTCTCATAGTATAATTATTCTTAAGCAGGTTCTATTGCCATTCTCTCCAAGTGTGTGTTTTATGCTCTGTTTTTGATAGAAAATGAAGAGCTTAGGTGGGAAGCTCTAGCAGTTGGTGCCTGTGCCTCTGGTTGGGTGCTTTGCAGGTGTTCTTGTTGCCAATGTCACAGTGTTATCTGTATGTCCTGGGCCAGGTGGGACTGAGACCCTGTGAGAGTGGATGCACACTCATACCCAACAGAGGTGGTCCCTGACTTGTAACAAATCACTCACAAAACCTCTCATAAAGTGTCCATAACTTTCTCAAGTGCAGCTCTTTAGACTTGGAGGAAGCAGGTTTGGGAGAGTGGTGGACTGATCCCATAGGAACTTAGCTGCAGTGTTTGTAGCATGAAGTGAAAGGGGTTGGTAGTAGCCTCCCACTCCTGAGGACCCCAGAGGACAATGTGGTTCCTTCTGGTTTTTAGAACTGGAAAAGCTGTGCTAGAAGTGTTCTGTGCTAGGTCAGCTGAGGAAGGTGCCCCAGTGCTAACGTGGGTGCCACCTTCTCCAGGCAGAGGGGAGCTGGCCTGTAAGGTGCATGAAATGCCAATGATTTTCTTGTGGGAATCTGAAACTGCTTTACCCTCTTAGCTTTCTAAGAGGCTGTGTGTCTATTCAGTAAAATCTAGTGCCTTCAATGATGTGGGAGAGAAACATGGAACATGAAGGGAATCTTGGCTTCCCCTTGGATATCCTGAAGATTGATAGGAGGTAGGATGCTTGACCTGGAGTTATCCCATGCAGACTGGCAAAGCAACACTGAATGTAAATGACCACAGAGTAACAAGCAGTCAATAATGAGACTTTGCACAGACCAAGCACATGAATTCAGATCACTTGCTGTCCTGGAGAAAAATATTCCAACTAGTTTTCTTCCTCATGTAGATTGAAGTTACTGAACAAAATACTGCCTCTTGCAACCAGCCATAGCAGTTGGACTTGTTTCCTCTGGGTAATCCAAAAAAGTTCACTCTGTACTTATCAGACCATCATGGTAAAAGCAGTAAAGGTAAGAGAACCCTTCTAGACTGTCTTCAGGCCTAAGTGGTAGAAGAAAGGCAGATAATCACCTGCTATAATCAGTTGAGTTACTACACTGAAACAAACCCACAAGACTGTTATCCTGAAGAACTCACTGGTACAGTGCAGCTGTAAAATAGAGAATTTTCATGTGTTCTCAGGCATTCAAGATTAAGTTTTTACTAAATTTGCCTGGTAACTAATTGGAGGTTCAAGAAGGAGTTTTTTTTTGGCAAGGTTCTGCCAATTGCTCTACCTGTGGATTGGAAATATTCTTGTCCAGCTAGGAGAAACTGAATGTGAAGTCAGCATGTGTCTGAACTGAAGGACAGGTAGGACTTGCCTCAGACTGGTAGAAGCTGTCCAACCTCATGTCCTCATCCAGCAGATCATTTCTGTTTTCCCCACTTCCTTCACTGGACACTCTGGGTTCCAGGACTCTGGATCAGTGCCCCTCTTCCATAAAAGCATCATTGCTTCTGGAATGTATCTTCTTCCTTGGGTTCTGCTTGCATGTAAATGGCCTCCAGAGGTTACTGTGTCATTTTAGTCATCTCAAGGACAGGTTTGTGATTAGAGTGCTTGGAAATCAGTTGACTTGTCACAAAGCTGCTGTGCAGTAAACCCTCAAACCAGCAATGCACACTGCTTTTTCAGTGGTAGTAGCTTGGCATTTCCCCTCCATGCCCTTTTCTCTCCATACTCATCAGATATAATGCCCACCCAGACTGATGCTGGGAGTCACTTGAAGTGGCAGGCTTGGCACAGCACCTTTCCCCATTCTCCACACTACCAGTGCCATCTCTTTCACTGGAATCAAGCATCCTGGCTCTAAGGTTTCTGCAGAAAACTAAATAGGTCCCTGCTGCTCTTTGCTGAACCACAGCCTGTAACACACTGTTTTGACTCCTAATTTGTAACCACAAGTCATTGCTCACCGAGCTTGTGAGCACTCAGCACTGGAGGTGTATTTACAAAACAGAATGAGATGCCTGCTAGAAGCAGCTCTAGGTGCAGTGATTTAAAACTGAAGTACCTAGAGTTTATTTCTCATTCAACAAGACAGGGATCCAAGTATAGCTCTTCTGAGAGGGAACTGTTATGTGGAATGTCACTTTTCTTTTCTTCCTTCCTTTTAAAACATTTTAAGATCAGCTTCCTCAGTGTGGAATATGCTTCCAGGGATTTTCTCCCCAAATATATATCTTTTTTCTTCTGTATTGAGTGAATAAAGCACCAGAGAACAGACTTTCAGGACACAGATGGTGCCAGAAACAGCACTTGCTGGCTCAGCAGGAAGGTACCAGTTGAAGAGTTCCCACTTATCTGCTGTGGGTTTATTTCCTTATTGGTTTGTATGGAGCAGATAAACAGACAGGGTGCTGGTGAACTTTGTAACCACCAAGGTAGACGAAGAGCCCAGCCTGTGCAGTGTGAACCTGTTGAGTTGAGCAGAGAAGCAAGAAAAAACATCATGAGTGTGTATTCCTAGCTCTGCTGGGAGACTTGCAGGTTGCTTTCAGGGGCAGAAATGCGTGGGAAGGGAGGTCTGATTTAGCTCTTCCAAAGGAGAGAAGTGTGTTACTAAAAACAGTTTGCTTTTCCTCGCCTCTTGGTGGAGATGACAAACCAAGTCTCATAGTTATGCTGAGACCTCTGATGTTTTAGATGCCACCAAGAAAATAGCAGTAATGGGAAAGGGTTTCTGGATCACTGGAGTACTGTGTGCAGTTCTGGAGCCCCCAGCACAGGAAGGACATGGAAGTGTTGGAGAGGGTCCAGAGCATGAAGATGGTGAGAGGGCTGCAGCAGCTCTGCTGTGAGGACAGGCTGAGAGAGTTGGGGCTCTGGAGCTTGCAGAAGAGAAGGCTTCCAGGAGACCTTGGTGTAGCCTTGCAGGATCTGAAGGGGGCTCCAGGAAGGCTGTGGAGGGACTATTGAGAAGGTCTGGGAATGGCAGGACAAGGGGAATGGGTTTGAAGTGTCAGAGGGGAGATGGAAAGTGGATGTGAGGAGGAAGTTGTTAGCAGTGAGGGTGGTGAGACACTGGCACAGGTTGCCCAGGGAGGTTGTGCAGCACGGAAGCACTGAATGTGATCTTTGATCACCTTGGGTGCTTCTGTGCTCCACAACCTCCCTGGAGGTGTTCAAGGCCAGGTTGGATGAGTCCTTGAGTGACCTGTGCTAGTGGGAGGTGTCCCTGCCTATGGCAGGGGGTTGGAACTGGATGATCCTTGAGGTCCCTTCCAACCTTACCACTCTATGACCAAAGCTGTGATGTGAGTGTGGGTTCAGCATGGAGATTTGTTGGTGCAATAAAGGCTTGAGCCATCTCCACTCACCTGCAAATTTAAAACACATCTTTCAGTTTCTCTTTAAAGGTTCAGGCCTGATTCTGACTGTGAGTAAAGGTTAGCAAATCTTCTTACACATGACTGTTCTGAAGATTGGTAGTAGCTTGTGTTGCTTCTTTGATTAAAAGATGAGCTGTGTGGGCTGGGTTGGCTGTTTCATTGTTCTTTAACTCTAGAAATGCAGTGTAAAAACTAATCCCCTTGAAGACTACCTGCTGCTGATGTAGCTTATTCTAGAATATCAAGAATATGAGAAAGACAGGTGGGGTTGAAGGAAGGAAAAGAATAACATGACACCATGGCAATAAAGAATAAATTAGATCTCTGGTATTTCTCACAGAGCAACACGTAAAGGGGAGATGTAGGAATGAGCTGAGCTGCAATGAAAAGAATTCTAGAAGAAAGATGAATCAACAGAGAGGTTTAAAGTGTATTGAAATATGGTCTTTCACCTCCAGCCTCTTCCAAGAATCCCAACTTAATGTAGTGCTATAAAAATAATGAATGGCTATAAAAATGCTAGCAAAATTCTAAGCACACACAAATTATCTGCTGCTGCCTGCCAGGTGTGGGAATTTGTTAGGAATCATTGTTTTCTGTTTTCTCCTCATCAGGCTGTGAGCTGTGCTTTTTTGCCACTTCTCCTCAGCAGGAGAACAGAGAACCTGACAGTCTGTGCTCTCTGGTAGTTGTCTACATATTTGAGGAGTTATGATGCTCAGGGAGGGTTGAGGAGAGAGTTTAAAATCTTTCAGTCTCCTCTCAAGACTGACTTGTAGGCAATGGGTTGTTCTAATCTCTTTCACCTGGGAATGCCCTACCAGGCTTCTACAGAGTAGTCTCTGAAGCTACAGATCACTTTGAGCTAGTATTTTTTTGGCCATTTGCACTCTTTCAGCCTTGTGCCATCTTCAGATGTAGTAAACAGGAGCCTAATGCCACAGCAGGGGTGGTGGTTCCTACAAGCATTATGGAATGGAGCTCCTGAGTTGGACAGCAGGATGGTAATGACTGTTGCCTTGCAATGCTTATAAGGTCAGCTTCTCATCTGCTGTTGTAGTGTTGTTAGCTGTTTGCCTCATGAGTCTGTCTCAGAGGACAGTGTCAAAAGCCTCCTGAGGACAGACATCTCCCATCCTCTGCTATAATGAGAAACAGGAGAGATTTTTCAGGAGTTACCTACATCAGACAGAAGTTGAATATTGATGCTGTGCTGATTTTGGTTCCTGACTACAGGACAGAGGCTAGAGAAGCCTCTGTGGCAATGCTGTGTCTGTGGGAAGCATTACTGCCTCCTGCTCTTGGAGCTGTACCCAGGGGAGTATGGGTCCTGCCTTTGCTGCTCTTCTGCCAGAGGGGAAAGAGATGCCCTGTGGTCATCTTTCCTTTCTCTGACCTGGGTCCCACACATCAACTCTTTTGCTTAAGCTGCACATATTTCTCATTTCTGAACTGCTCTTAGCAGGTGAGCCAGACTGAGATAGGAAAAGGGAGTGTGTTTGTGGCAGACCACCCAGCTTTGCTCTTCAGAGAACGTGCTGGCTTGTGCTGGGGCTTTAGCTGCCTGCCTTAATCATAAGGAGTGATACTTGTGGGTATATGTGAAGTAGTAAACACCTTCTGTAGGTGTTTTAAAACACAGGCTATGGGAGTAGAGGTCCTTAGATAAACATGCAACAAGCTTATTTCTCACTTGGAATGATGTATTCATAGGAGAGTGTTGGCTGCAGCAGTGTTGGTAATTGTCTTACAGTTATAAACAAGGAAGAATCCAAGAGGGAAAGTGTTTGGAGGATTTGGGGCTGCAGCATTTTTTACTTAAGTCAGTATTTTATTGATAGTGATGCTTTGATCAAATGCCTGCCCTCATTTAAATGTTCATGTCCCAGATGCCCCTGCTGGTGGTGACTCGGCTGTGCTCTTACTGTAGTTGTAGGCTTAGGAAGGTAACACTGTGCTAATTAACACAACTGCTCTGTAAGGAACTTGTAGTGCAGTAGCTTGAGAAAGGAAGAGAGAAGCTAGGGGAGAGGTCAGGGCTCTTCTGTGCTAAGCACATAGAAATGGTGGGAGGTGGTCTTCCAAGCATAGCAAGTAGACATCATGGCAGTGCTACAAAGAAACATGGAGAGACACCAAGTCAGAGAGGATCGACACAGCTTTGAGGTGTGGAAGCTGCTCTTCCTCCTGGTGGCTGAGGTGACAAGTTGACAGAACAGCAAGTTGGAGATTTGGGGTTTCTTGCTGCAGGAAATGTGGTGTTGGGATGGTCGTTGGGGCAGTCACTGTGACTCCCATGGCAGAGGCAAGAAGGTTCTGAGCATCTTTGAAAGGAGACACGGAGGTGTTAAAGCTGTTTGACCTGAATATTAAGCAAACTGGAAGGACTTCTGCTTTCTGAACATGCTGAGTAGCAAACTGCAGTGACTTCAGGGTGTGTTTTGTGAGCTGTCAGTCAACCCTCCCATGGAGGAGTGAGGGTAAGAAGTGGAGGGAAATGTGCACTTGGACCTGTTGCCTTATCCAAGTCACTCAGCTTTGTGATTCAGTGAGCTTCATATTAACTTCAAGTGTCAACAATGATTCTTTTCTTAACCCACTTTGTGCATGCAAAACATAAACCCAGCAACAGTGGGGCAGAAGATTTATGTTTAGTCCTGCATCCCATCTCTGCTGTGCATTGCAGAGGTACAAGAGCACAGGCAGGGCTGTAGTGGTGCTTCAGAGGAGTGTTCTGGCTTCCAGCCTTTTGCAGCCTTGTAACCTACTGACCTAGAAACGATGCCTTTACATTTGAGGAATTAAACTGGAGTTTCTGCAGCCATGTTTTGGAGCCAGTGCCAGCTCCCAGCATCCACAACATACTGTAGTGAAGATCTGCATGGTTTTCAGGGCATGTTGTAGAAAGAATCATCTCATCTTGTGTGCTCTGAACTTCCACCTGCCTCCCAGTTCCTGCATTGGAAGGAGCAGTGAATAGCAGCTCCCTGGCCCTTTTTTCCCTTCCTGTTGCCCTTCATTATTTTAAAAGCATTTATTTCTCAGACTGAAGAGCCATAGCCTCCTTAGTTGTTTTAGCATGGAAGTTGTTAGTCAATCTCTTACTTTTGTCCCATTCACAGAAAATCTAAGTGATTTGGATGTGAACCTGCTGATGGTTATGTCCTTCACTCTAAGTGATGTGACTTTGGGAAAGCAGCTGCTGTCAGAGACCTCCATGCATGACTTGGGGTTTGATCTACTCTTATTTTTATTTTTGAAGGGGGGAAAAAGCTTTCATGAAAGGAATAAGAAGCTAATTGGTGGAATGGAGTTTGCTGTTTTACATCTCAAGAGATCAGACTTGTGTTTTATGAAAGCCATGGGGAAAGTGGACATGATCTGTAGTGCAGATCCTCCTCTGGCCTTGCTGCTGGTTGCCAGGAAATGTTACATGTGAATCATGTGTGTACCACATGTTGACCTAACTTTATGCAACTGTTTTTTGTGTGGAGGGAGGCAAACAATGTGCTTATTTCGGAGGGGCTGGCTGGTTCCAGTCCAGTTGACTCTCTAAAGCAATGGCAACCAGCACATCCTCCCTCACAGTTGTGCTTATGTGTGTTGGCTTTTTTTGGTCCTGTTTGCTAGACAAGTAGAAAGTGACTCTTGGGCTACCTCTGAGCAAATCTGCTGTGGTGCTGCTGCTGCTACTTGTGGAAGAACCCTGCTCTTCCTGCAAAGAACCTTTGCCTCTGTTCCCCTTCCACAGTGACTGTTCAGGTTGCTGTCTTGAACTTGGCCATTCAAGACTGAAACCCTGTCCATGTCTCTTCTCACAGCTCCTCCTTGCTTTCATCTGGTGCTAAAGAAAAATCTTGAGCTGTTTCTTAGATGTGTAGGGAAAATGAACAACTGGAGCTCAGCTGCAGAGCCTCCTGCAGACACATGACCGAGGCAAGCAGTGAAACTTGTGCCAAGCAGAGGGAGATGCCACAGGCTTATGGAAAGGCAAGAGATGTCAACACAGGCAGCACCTGCATACTGTCATTTCATCCACCAGCTACTGCTCACTCCAAGAGCCTGGGTACTGTGGTGGGTTAGGTATTGACTCAGGTTGAGGCTTAGAGAAGCGACAGTGAGGACACGAGAAGTAAGTAGGAGAGGTTTGAAGATGTAGGTGAACAGTTATCAAGCAAAAAGCTGCTGAGCAGGGAGAAGGGAGACAAAGTTGTGTTCAGGTATTTCCTTTGTCAAGTTTTTGTGTTACTCTAAAGCTCTCTGTGATCCCAAACTGGTAACCCAGCCCATGGGGGTAGGGAAGGAAGGGGACATAGGTTGAAACAGCTCCCTCGTTCACAGGCACTTTGGATGTTGTGGCAATCAGCAAGGGGATGTGACTAAAAGCCATCAGAACCACTTCCAAGCACATGCCTTTTAGTGGAGTGCATGAGCAGGATTTTCAGAATGTAATGCAAACAGGAAATCACTCTCAAAACTGTAGCCCACCATTAACTTGAGGGGGAGGGAAGAGATTAAAACCATGGTTGCAAACAGCTGCCTTATAAAGCCTAGTAGGGGACTGAATGAATCTGTGAGAAACAAATCAAAATCAACATTTGCTTGGGACACCTTTTATTGGGTGTTGAGGTTTTTTCCCTTGCTTTTGGTAATAGAGTCAGGCTGTTGTTATGTGAGTAGTAGATAGTTATTCATGCAACACTTCCCTTTATTTGCTCAGATAGTTCCCTGACTGAACTTAGTTATCCAATGTGAGCAGCAGCTAGGAGGCCAATCTCAACTACTCTGAAGTGGAGGGTTATGATGTGCTAATGACTCCTAGGTAGGTGTTCTACAGTTTGCTGCACTGGAGGTGTAATTACATCTGTAACCTTCACCCGACTGCACACAGCAGCTGTCACTCCTGGATGTGGTTAGGAATCTGCTGTCTGCTAGTGTGTGGAGTCCTTGTGTCAGTCAGCAGGCTCCTGTTCTGGGAGATGTCCCTGTGCTGCCTTTTCAGCACACCTTGCCTTTTGGTGATCCCTCCTCTGGTAGCACTTCCAATGTGTAGAAATCATTGATGTGAGCTTATGCTGAAGAGATGTTTTTTACATCCCAGCTGCAGGACTCTTCCCCTAACCCCCTTGTCCTTTAGTATGGGACTTTTGTGTACCTGGAGCATTCTTGCAGGCAGCAGGGCACCAGTTCATTATCTGTAATTTTATGATTTCTGTTTTATTTTCAAAAGCTACTGAGTGTTTGAGTGACTGCATCCCCACAGGAAACTTTCCTCTTCTGACCTCTTGCTACCATTCAGCAGTTAGTGGAAGTGTCCATTGGTAGCTTGGGGTTTCACACCCAGGGGGAATCTGTTCTTGGTGACATTGGTTATTAAACCTGTAGGAGGAAAAGCAGTGCAGCAGGGGGGCATACTGAGGACCTGAAGCAGGGAATTCTTGCTATAACAGCAACTTGGGCTCTTCACACTGTGCAGGCTCCAGTGACTTAGGCTGGACTATGGGCTCCAATGACTGTGGGGGACTACCTTCAGGACTGCATGCAGAAAGCTCTGCAGTGCTCTTAGCTAAGCTGTGTGCTCACTACAACTAGACCTCAGATCTCTGAGGTCCACAGCCCACTGGTTGCAAAACTCACTGCAGGATCTCTGAGAGGGTTGGAAGGGCTACAAAAGGTATGGGAAGAGAACCTGAATGTTTGCCAGCTCAAGATTTGAGAGCAGTTCAAGTAAGTTGTGTTGGAGGCAAGCAGCTGTGACTTCCACTTTGCTACATGGCTCAATTTCTAATGGAAGCCAGTGTCCAGTGATGACTTCAGACTCTGTAGGAGTGCTTGTGATGGTGATCATGTTCTGTGGCTGTACCTTAGGACAGCAACTTCTGTCTAGTAACTTAGTGACTGCACTGACTAATGAGAGATGATAACCTGCTTCAACATGGCAGTGTAGTTTAGAAGCTATGCAATGTTTTGTTTCAGCTTGTCAGACCCTGGTCTTGAGACTTCCCTGCCTTTTGGAAGGCATTGATATGCTTGCAGCTACCCTCTGTGCCTTGCTGTTCAAAGTCAGCAGGCAGTCCTCCATCCTTCTGGGGAGTTGCTCTATGTTACAAAAGCAGGCAGGAATGAGTTATTTTCTCCTTACAGTAGGAAGATTTGACTTTCTGAGATCATGTACAGCTGTACATGGGTTTCCATTAGTTTGCCAGAGCCAAACTGCTTGGTGGCCACCCTTCTGATCACATTTCCACTGTGAAACTGCCAGTAACTGTCCTCCCAGGCAGGTAGTGCAGCAGTGCAGCTTCACAGAGCAGAGCCAAGCAGTGGGTCATCTGGATTGCAATGTGTGAGGGATGTTAGAGCCTTGGGGTCCAGTATCCTTAAACCATACTGCCTGCTTTCCACTGCTCCCAATCCATCTGTGTGGTATTAGCTGCTGATCTCTGGGGGATTAAAAGCTCTGCCCTGCTACATGTAGCTTGTCAGGTATCTGTCTTCTGCTTGGCAAAGGAGGTTCCATGCTGTATTTCACATTTCTGTTGCAACAAGACCAGTTGCTTTAGTGGTTATTTAGGAGTTTCAGGAATGCAGAGGAGATTTTCTGTCCTTGAGAGGAGGCAGAGTTCACCAGTCCTGCCTGGCCATATGCACTTTCCTCTGCCAGGGTAGTGACAAACTTGCATGCTTGCTGCTGGCTATGCCTGGCTGCTTGAAGCTGACTCCAGGCTTCTGCAGGGCAGGTGTTGTCCTGGGCTAAGGACCAACAGGTTTCTGATGGCAGAGCATGGAAGTGCCTGGAGGGCTTTGCTGCTCCTGAAAGCCATTCCTCATGGTGCCCTGCTCCAGGGAGGATCCCCACACACATGCAGTACCCTGTTTGTGCCACAGCTGTGCCCTTCTGCAATGTGTACACATCTCCAGGCAAATACCTGGGCAGGCCTCTCTTTTAAAAAAGCCTCTTAAAAAGTAGTGTTAATAGAATCATAGAATGGGAAGGTTGGAAGGGACCTCAGAGATCATCTAGGTCCAACCCCTTGCCATAGGCAGGGACACCTCCCACCAGCACAGGTCACTCAAGGACTCATCCAACCTGGCCTTGAACACCTCCAGGGAGGTTGTGGAGCACAGAAGACCTCCCTGGGCAACCTGTGCCAGTGTCTCACCACCCTCACTGCAAACAACTTCCTCCTAACATCCACTTTCAATCTCCCCTCTGCCACTTCAAACCCATTCCCCTTGTCCTGCCATTCCCAGACCTTGTCAATAGTCCCTCCCCAGCCTTCCTGGAGCCCCCTTCAGATCCTGGAAGGCTACTCTAAGGTCTCCTGGAAGCCTTCTCCTCTCCAGGCTGCAGAGCCCCAACTCTCTCAGCCTGTCCTCACAGCAGAGCTGCTGCAGCCCTCTCAGCATCTTGGTGGTCCTCCTCTGGACTGGCTCCAACAGTTTAGCACAGCAGTGGATCAAATATAGACATGCAAAAACCATGCAGTGCCTGCCTGGCAGCAGAGTTTGCTGGTCTCAGAGAAGCACAGGGTGCAGAAGTGAAGTTGCATGCTGCTTTCTGTACTGACACACTAGGATTGCATTTGGGGAGCCAGCAGATTGTAGACTGCTTTGTAAGTATGGCAGTGACAAGTCTTGGAGCTGCAGTGGCATTTGACACTTGTGCTTTTGAGACATCTCATTTTGGTGGCAGTGAATGTAACCAGAGGTAATCAACAGCTGTGTTCAGCAGCATCCTGAGTCTTTCCCAGTGCCTGTGTGGTAGGAAACATGGTCCTGCAGCCTGAAGTCACACAGCTGGCTTTGGGAGATAGGAAATTTCCATTGTGTGAGTAACAGAAAGGGCAACCTCAATGGGAAATTTTCAGTGAGTAATGATAGAACAAGTGTGCAAAATGCAAGAGAGGGCACTGCTGACTGCTTTGCCAGAGAGCTGCTTGCACATGTGGGGAAACCCCTTAAAAAACCCTACTGGATTCTGCAGAGTGTCAGCTCAGCTCATTTTTAGTTCTTCAGGTGCATTTAAACTGTAAAAGTGAGGAGCTGGAAGGTTTTGGAGGTGCTGAAAAGGAAATACTTCTCATGAGTATCAGCTTTTCTGATTTAATTAGAGGAAATAAAGGTACTAACATAATTCATCATGAAGTTTCTCTCACAGGAAGGACATGGAAGTGTTGGAGCAGGTCTAGAGGAGGCCACCAAGATGCTGAGAGAGCTGCAGCAGCTCTGCTGTGAGGACAGGCTGAGAGAGTTGGGGCTCTGCAGCCTGCAGAAGAGAAGGCTTCCAGGAGACCTTAGAGTGGCCTTGCAGGATCTGAAGGGGGCTGCAGGAAGGCTGGGGAGGGACTATTGACAAGGGCTGGGAATGGCAGGACAAGGGGAATGGGTTTGAAGTGTCAGAGGGGAGATTGAAAGTGGATGTTAGGAGGAAGTTGTTTGCAGTGAGGGTGGTGAGACACTGGCACAGGTTGCCCAGGGAGGTTGTGGCTGCTCCCTCCCTGGAGATGTCCAAGGCCAGGCTGGATGAGTCCTTGAGTGACCTGTGCTGGTGGGAGGTGTCCCTGCCTATGGCAGGGGGTTGGAACTGGCTGATCCTTGAGGTCCCTTCCAGCCTTCCCATTCTATGACTCAGGCAATAGTAAGTTTATAATCAAACAAGGACTCATTTTAACAACAGGCTTTGGGACAGTGATACTATCACATTCAAATGGTGATTAACAAGTTAATTATAGATACTGGATATTAGCTCTGCTTTTTTTTGTTTGTTTTTTTTTTTTCCTGACATCTTGAGCTTGGCAAAAGAAAAAAAAATGTAGATTATAAAAAGATTGAAAACTTGAAATGTTTAGTGGAGCTCCAACATGTCATAGACACTTACTTAAACTTTAAAAAATGCTTTTAAGCAGCTCTTCCCAGTCTGTTAGAATCATTCTAGATGAGCAGTTTAGTGAGATTTCTTTTTGATGATTTATAGAAAATTTTACCATGAGATGAATTCCAAATCTTGCCTACAAAGAGAAGTTGAAACCCAACCCCCTGTGTAAACAAAGCCACTTCTATAAACTTCCTTCTCTGCTCATCTTCAGACCTCCTAATAATCATTTTCATGACATTATCTGAAGCAAAACGATTGTGCTTGTCTATGAATTACTCTCATTTGTAGCCCTTGCCCTCCTTGCAAGCATTGGCTCTTGAGCAGTTCAATTCCTCCTCTGAGTTGAGCAAAAATTGATCTAACCCAGCTCACTTGTTTCCCAGGCTTACTGATGTTGATGTTAGCAGAAAAGCAAGTGTGGATGGTGTGCACAGGGCTACTGCACACTGGAGCCTGTCTTTCAACAGGCAGTTTGGACTTATGGCTTCCTGGGCTTTCAGAGTGTTGGATGAGGCTTCATACCTGCAGATGTACTGTGCCAAAAAGAAACTCCTAGCCTGGGAGCAAAGATTTGGTGGATAAAAGTGCACTGGAATTCCTGTTTTGCTTTCATTCCAAGTTGCTGCTGGAGGAAACTGCTTTCTTCTTTCCTCCCACCCTCTATTCTCCAGTCTCAGCAGCTACATGGTAATACCCTTGTGGTGTGTTCCCTGGATGCTAGGTGGCCTCTCAGGCTTTGTAGAAGAGTTTTCTAGGGCTTTAGCTTCTATTAAAGGCCAGGGCTGGGGGCAGAGGGCATCTCTTACCCCCATCCTCTCTGAGAAGCCATGTCTGCTCACGTTGGTATGAGGAAGATGTTTTGTGAGCTTTGGATCTGTGTGGGTGATTTTGCAGTGCTCGTGGTATCCTGATGCCAAAATTGTTGTGCTTTCCAAATCATCTGACAGAAGAAATCTGGAGGATATAGAGACACCATACCAGCAGTGCTTGAAGATACAGGTAGCAAAAGGGTGGGGAATCTTAAACCTATTCTTCTCCTGGAGTGTGATGAATTAGTAGCAGGAGCTATGCAATGGTGAGTCTTTATTCCACAAAAATAGGTAGGTTTTCAGATGCCTTTTTTAATCTAAGTCATGCTCTCAATAAAACAACAGAAGCACTGTAGTTGTTTGTAGGCGTAAGAAATACTTCAGGACAATGTTGCAAATAGTATTTTAGGCTACTTCTTCACTATCAACTTCTTGGCTCTAACTTAGAAACTTTATTCCAATCTTTTTAAAACTAAATGCAAAAAGCCCCAATAAATTTCTCTCAAACCAGAACTTCACGGAAGCAATTGATGGTGCTGGCCAAAGGAAGTATTCACAATGTAAAGCCTTTATCATAGAATGATGGAATGGTTTAGGTTGGAAGGGATATCAAAGCTCAACCAGCTCCAACCCCCTGCCATGGGCAGGGACACCTCCCGTTAGAACAGGCTGGTCAAGGCTGCATCCAACCTGGCCTTGAACACCTCCAGGCAGGGAGCAGCCACAACCTCCCTGGGCAACCTGTGCCAGTGTCTCACCACCCTCACTGCAAACAACTTCCTCCTAACATCCACTTTCAATCTCCCCTCTCACACTTCAAACCCATTCCCCTTGTCCTGCCATTCCCAGACCTTGTCAATAGTCCCTCCCCAGCCTTCCTGCAGCCCCCTTCAGATCCTGCAAGGCTACTCTAAGGTCTCCTGGAAGCCTTCTCCTCTCCAGGCTGCAGAGCCCCAACTCCTTCAGCCTGTCCTCACAGCAGAGCTGCTGCAGCCCTGATACTTTTGTGCTAAAGCACAACAGGATACCTTCACACCTTGGATAAACATCCCTGTGTGTACCAGATGTACACTAGATCCTAAACTGCTAGGCTTGCAAGAGGAGTTGTATATAGCATTTGTCCTCCACCAACTGTAATGCATTGAAAAGAGAAGACCTACAAAACTGAATGTAGGAGAAGGAAGTGACCATAACGAAGGTTACAGCTCCTGATTCTTTATCCATTGCCATCAACTAATTCCCCAGTGCTTATAGAGGAGTACCAGTTGAATTCCAGGAGGGATTTGTGTAATAAAAATGATCAGCACTATAAATGCTTCCTGGAAAACTGACTGGGTTAGATTTTGCTCTACAAAACTGCTTTGGAAACCATACTCTAGAGGAATTTCTGCAAATGACCTGCCTGCTCAGGGAAAGCACAAGCAATGATCTCCTTGTCTATTTTCAAGGAAGGTCTACCTTAACTCGTGCTCACAAAGCTGCTCTTCTCACTGCATATGCTGTTGCTGAACTACCCATCAGCTGATTCGAAGCATTTGTAGTGGTCAATGTGTTGTGTGATGCTTAAGCTTTACCTTGCCAGGGTATGGAAATCAAGTGAACAGAGGTAACTATTGTGCTAATGTGCTTTAATGTGGTGTGGGGTGTTTTTTTATTAGCAATTTAGTTCTTCTCACAGCTGCCTCTTGCATGCTGTTGTGGCTTTGGTGTATCTGACAGCCTATCTTGCAGAGGTGTTGCTTTTCATTTCCTCCTGAGTGATCCAGACACAGCAATGCTGTCTAAGGAAATCCTGCTGCTTGACTCTGGCTGCAGCTATAGGGAGGTCATGAACATGATCTTTGCTCCTTCTTTGCTCCTTTCTCTTTGTGCCAGCCTAGCTGCTGCCTCCTCTGTTGGGCTCAGCAGCCTGCTCTCATTGCAGCTTATCAGTGAGAAGATCTTTACTTCTGAGAGCAAGATGACAAAAAATAGGAGAGGAACTGTGGAAATATAAAACACATAGCTTCCTCCTTCCTGTTTTCTTGGGGCATAGGATATATATAGTGCTTTTGAGTGCACATGAACATTAATTTTTGTTCTTACTCCTAGTGGTTACTGAAATGTTCACTGAGTAGGACAAGTGCTTGTGCTGTCACACTGTATCTGACCCGCAGAGCCAGCACTCTGTAGGCTGCAGATACTGTGGGGCATACAGATAGCCCTGAAGTGGTGTAACCCACATCAAGTCTGTTCTAGGATCATCAGAAAGTCATCTGAATGATCATGCATTTGCTCATTAACATGTTTACTGCCAAAGGGTGATGAGTCAGTTCAATGATCTTGGTGTAATCTGGGGCTGCCTGTGGGTACAAGATTGCAAAGGCAAAAGTATTTGTCATGGTGGCTTTCTAGTGTGGCTTAGGTGAGGAGCAGAAGATGATGAAAATATTCCTGCAGGGTGTTGTACATTTAGAACTCTTAGCAGTGTCCCTCGTTCATCACCAAGACTCCACTTTGTGTGTTACCTCTCTTGTTAACTCCTCCTGCAGCACCCGAGAGGTATCTGCGGTCCTTGCTCTGTGTAACCTGGGATGCTTCATTACAAAGCTTGCCCATGTCGTGCTGCTCTGCTTCCTCTGGGCTGTACTGCAGTCACTGGGGCTTACCACCAACTGGGGTAGAGTCAGTAGGGTGTAGAGCTGTGGTTCCCATCTCATAGGAGCTGTCTGAGTGGGTCTCGAGGCACACAACCCTCCTGGATGCGAGCAGGCTCCCTGGGTTCGTCTGAGGCCAAGACGTTCCTAGAGTGCGAAGGCTGTTTTGTGTGATCTGGATTGGGAGCCTGCCCACTTGGCTACACCCCTCCCTCCCTCAGCGAGGCCCAAAATAAACATTGTGCAAATCGTGTGTCCCTCAAACAAGCAATCAGTGAGAATTGTTGTGCTTCCACTGAGATTGAGACTAATGAAAGCGGGCAGCGATTGCAGGAGTTGGTCTTTGCTTGGAGTTTGTTCTAACGAAGTGTTCGCTGCCCTGCGCAGGCACGGAAAGAACAGGGAATGACACAGCCTACAAAAACTTCACCACTAATTGCTCTCAGTCTTCCTCTGCTGCACCATCATCTCTCCATCTCATTTATTTTGGTGGAAAGCCCTTCTGTTCTGGTCAAGAGGAAAACTGTGTGTAGGCTAAGTAGGTAGGAGACACGAAGAGTTTTCTATGAGATGAACCAAAACCCCTGTGGTAAAAATGCTTTAAAACTGTCATAAGTGAGCAGATCTTTTAATAATAATAATAATAGAAACTCTGGATTCCTGTGTGGCTTAAATTAGTTTAAGGGCAGAAAATAGCTTGTGTTGGAAATGTGTACAGTTTTGATTCATGAAGCCTGGTTTACTGTGTGATTAATTCCTTATAAATATAGCTGGTGATTTAAGAGGTGACTCATTAATGGTTTAAAAGCAGTATAGTAAAAATGCAGCTTGGATTGTATGGGAGAGCTATTTTTGTGGGTGTGGTGGTATTTTTTTTTGGAAGTTATTTTGGGAGGGACTTTCAGTAGAATCCTTCAAACTGTTCTCTGTGGTGTAACCCTGATTGCCTACCTCACTGGTTTCATCTTTACCCTCTACACAGGAGCAGCAAACTGGGAAATGTTGATGTCAGGGAAGTGAAGGATGGGTAGATGCAGATGCAGAGTTCAAGGGAAGGACGAGAATGAAGGTTGAGGTTATGATGTCAGGGAAGTGAAGGATGGGTAGATGTAGATGCAGAGTTCAAGGGAAGGATGAGAATGAAGGTTGAGGTTATGATGTCAGCAAGGTGAAGGATGGGTAGATGTAGATGCAGAGTTCAAGGGAAGGATGAGAATGAAGGTTGAGGTTATGATGTCAGCAAGGTGAAGGATGGGTAGATGCAGAGTTCAAGGGAAGGATGAGAATGAAGGTTGAGCTTATGAAAGTTTGTTGAGAACGAAGCCTTGAGGTGATGGTAACTTGTGTTACTCGTTGCAGTACCAGATCATGTTCTATTGCTGTACTGAAGTCCTGATGCAAAACCAGTCTAATTCTAACTTACTGTGTGTCATCTCAGCCAGTGAGGTTGTTGGCTTGCCTGACTTAGAGAAGGAAAATTGGATGTGCTACGTTTCAGTGCTCCTCGGCTGCCCAATTCCGCTACAAGCAGGAAAATTCTTCTCCTTGAACGTTGGTAGTAGTCTTGAGAAAATGTTCAACTCCTCCAGCTTGAGATGAGTTCAAGCTCTGCATCTGATGTTCTGTTTGCTGTGATACCAGCTCTTCAGAATTGAGGCTTCTTTTTAGGACTACTTATATAAATCACTGTGTTTTATTTGGCACTTGGAGAGTATTGGACTTAAAAGCACCATGAGTACCTTCTAAAATTTACACTGGTGTAGGAACTAAGCTACACTTGGGGAAAAAAAAGAAAATGAACATACTGGAATTTCAGAGGAGTGTCACTACCTGTCCATTCTACAAAGACTTGTCCATCTGTGGAGCTACAGGAAAAATAATGGAGGGTTCTGCATCCAAACATTGTCTCTTGGGAATGTTGTTGCCTTCACATTTTCCAATTAGCAGGACTCAATGCTAAAGATAGGCATTTAGGCTGGGCTTTAAAGTAACAGGAACTCCAAATTCAGTGACTCGTGGGAGGTTCTAAACCAGTCTGCTTTTCTCAGCTTTGCCTCTTCATGTGTGTATAATCAGGTCTTGAAATCCATCATGCTTCTCCATTATCTAAGAAATCTGAACAGCTCTTTCAGGCTCTCTGCTTGTCTCAAAAACAAAACAAATGAAATAAAACAAAAAAAGAGACTAACCCCAAACACAACCCACACTTTCAGGACTTTTTCAGTGAAGATTTAGAGTATTAACTGAAGCTTTAAAACATTTCCCTTGTATAAGACTAATATTTTTCTGCTGTTAGATTAGAAATACTGAGAAATGGTTTATAAGCAAGCTGCTGACTTGTTGGATACTTAATGGTCTGTTAGACAGTTATAAGAGATGCCACTGAAAAGCTTGTTTTGTTAAGACAGGTGATGCTTTTAAATCAGTATTTGCCTTTTTTTTCCCAGGCAGATTAGTTCAGAATTAAATAATTTAAAGGTAAATTCTTAAGAGTTTGAGGCAAAGTGGAAAAATAAAACCCATAAATGCTGAGAGGGCTGCAGCAGCTCTGCTGTGAGGACAGGCTGAGAGTTGAGGCTCTGCAGCCTGGAGAAGAGAAGGCTTCCAGGAGACCTTAGAGTAGCTTTGCAGGATCTGAAGGGGGCTCCAGGAAGGGTGGGGAGGGACTATTGACAAGGGCTGGGAATGCCAGGAGAAGGGGAATGGGTTTGAAGTGGCAGAGGGGAGATTGCAAGTGGATGTTAGGAGGAAGTTGTTAGCAGTGAGGGTGGTGAGACACTGGCACAGGTTGCCCAGGGAGGTTGTGGAGCACAGAAGCACAGAATCAAAGATCATGCTGGGTGCTTCTGTGCTCCACAACCTCCCTGGAGGTGTTCAAGGCCAGGTTGGATGAGGCCTTGAGTGCCCTGTACTAGTGGGAGGTGTCCCTGCCTATGGCAGGGGGTTGGAACTGGATGAGCTCTGATGTCCCTTCCAACCTTACCATTCTATGGTAACTGTGATGCTTTCACTTCTCTGCAGCTAGATACCTGCTCCCTCTGCTTTTCATTTTCCTGCTGTGTTTTCCCTTCGCTACTGTTTCTCTCCCCTAGATCTCACCTGTTCTCCCTTATCTCCTTTCTAGCAGAGCACAGCACTGACCAGCTTGGCACCCACATGCCAAGCTCCCCTCAAGAGTGGTCCCAGAGAGGCAGAGTTGGAGACCCATTGGTGCCATCAGGCTTTGCTGATGACAGGGAGTAGCTGTGAGGTTGGAATCAGGGTTTAAAGGTGGCCTAGGTTGACATGAGTTGTGCTTTGCATGATTGGGAGAGGTGGGGGGAGAGGAGCCAAGGTAACCACATGCAGGACATGAGATCAAGGTTTTTAGGTCAACATGCAGTAATGCAATTAGCAGCTGCTTGGGCTTGGAGGGCAGATTACCCATGTACCTCTTGGTTGTGGATTCCAGCTGGGTGGTGTTTCAGCTGACACCCAAAAGCTCCTAGGGTTGGGCTCTCCCAACTGCATCCATGGGGATGCTCCCAAAGCTGTGCTGGGCTGGCCAGTTAAAAACATTATCTGTGGTTTGTGCAGATCACTTGACTGGTGGCACTTAGCTGTCTTAGGAGAAGCTGGAGTGTGAGGATTAGACTGACAACTCACTTTTTGTTAAAATGTAATAGTAAACCCAGTTGCTCTGAGTGCCCAGCTTCCTGGGACAGTGGGCAGGATGAATCTGAGGGGAAACGACCTCAAATTCAGGTCAGGGACTTGCTTCCATCACTTACACACACGTAAGCCTAGGGTGCAGAGGGGGCTGGTGGAGGTGCTCACCCATCTCCTTTCCATCATTCCTCAGCAGTCCTGGTTAACTGGGAAGTCCCAGCTGGCTGGAGGCTAGCAAACATGAAAGCCATCAACAAGAAGGGGCAGAAGTATCTGAGGAGCTACAGGCCCTTGAGCCTGACCTTGGAGCAACAGGAGGTTATGGAATGGATCATCCTGGATGCTACCATGCAGCACACACAGGACATCAGGGTGATCAGACCTAGCCAGCATGGGCTCAGGAAAGGCAAGCTCTGTTTGACAGAGATCTCCTTCTGTGAAAAGGTTACATGCTCAGTGGATATACAACTTTGTAAGGCCTTTGGCACTGTTTTCCTCCAGCAGTCTCCTGGAGGAACTGGCTGCTCAGTTGGGATATGCTTTGTTGGGTAAAATATTGACTGGATGGCTGGGCCCAAAGAGGGCTGGTGGATGGAGTTGTGTCCAGTTGGTGGCCAGGCACAGGCAGTGGTCCCCAGGGCTCAATACTGGGGTGAGTTCTATTTAATATTCTCATCAATGATCTGGCTGAGGGGATGGAGGGCATCTTAAGTAAGCTTGCAGATGACACTGAGTTGGGCAGGAGCTGTCCATCTGCCTGAAGGGAGGAAGTTTCTACAGGCCACTTGTGTGAGGTTTAACAGAGCTGAGTGTTGGGTCCTGCACCTGGACCACAAACACCACATGCAATGCTGCAGGCTTGGGGGAGAGTGGCTGCAAAGCTGCCCAGAGGAAAAAAACCTGGAGGTGTTGGGTTAATAGCCTGATAAATGTGAGCCAGCAGTGTGCCCAGGTGGCAAGGAAGGCCAAGGGCATCCTGGCCTCAATCAGGAACAGTGTGGCCAGCAGGAGTAGGGAAGCTGTTCTGCCTTGGTACTCAGCACTGCTGAGGCCACAGCTTGGATACTGTTCAGATCTGAGCCTCTTGCTACAAGAAGGATGTTGAGGTGTTGGAGTGTGTCTGAAGGAGGGCTGTGAAGCTGCTGAGGGGGCCAGAACATAAGCATTATGAGGTGGGGCTGAAGGAAATGAAGTCCTTTAGCCTAGAGAAAATGAGGCTGAGACTGAGACCTTATTGCTCTTTACTACTTGAAGTGGAGATCAGCTCCCAATTAAACAATGGGACAAGAGGAGGCAGCCTTTAGTTGTGGCAGAGATTGGATATGAGGGAAAAATCATTCACTGAAAGGGTTTCTAAGCATTGGAATAGGCTGCCCAGGCAAGTGGTGCAGTGACCACCCCTGCAAGTATTTAAAGGGTGCAGCAATCTGATGGTGAGGAACATTGGCTGGTGGCAGCTTGGCAGTAGTAGGTTAACTTGCTGCTCTCTCCTGATCAAAATGGTTCTACCATTTGAAGAGGCACAGAAAGGTGATCTTAAAGGTCTTTTCTAATCAAATAGTTCAGAAATATCTTGGAAGTGGGAATATTTCTTTTGTTTCCTTTCAGTCCTTTAGAGGCACGTTTTGGGTGACATTCTCTGGATGTTGCAGCTGAGGTGTTGGTAGGCAAATGCCTGTTTCTCTGGAAAATTCATGGGATTTGTTTCTCATCAGCTTATTTTCTAAAGCAGGTGTAAATAAGGGTGAGGATGGTGAGACACTGGCACACGTTGCCCAGGCAAGTTGTGGAGCACAGAATCACTGAATGTGATCTTCCATCATGTTGAGTGGTTCTGTCCTCCACAACCTCCCTGGAGGTGTTCAAGGTCAGGTTGGATGACCTGTTCTAGTGGGAGGTGTCCCTGCCCATGGAACTGGCTGAGCTTTGAGGTATCTTCCAACCTTACCATTCTATGACTCTCTTTTCCCACACATTCTTCCCTCCCCTTCCAGTTGTTCTTGCTTGCTTTGGCCATAGCAATTTCATGCACTGCTTCCTGTGCTCTTCTCCTGTGTCCTAAGAACAGCACTCTGCAGGTAAGCCATAGCAAACAAAACCATAGAATCATAGGATGGTAAGGTTGGAAGGGACCTCAAGGATCATCCAGTTCCAACCCCCTGCCATAGGCAGGGACACCTCCCACTAGCACAGGTCACTCAAGGACTCATCCAATGTGGCCTTGAACACCTCCAGGGAGGGGGNTCCAACACTTCCATGTCCTTCCTGTGCTGGGGGCTCCAGAACTGCACCCAGGACTGCAGCTGGGGTCTGAGGAGAGCAGAGCCAAGGGGCACAATCCCCTCCCTTGCCCTGCTGCCCACACTGCTCTTGCTGCAGCCCAGCACACAGTTGCTGTCTGGGCTGCACTCACACTGCAGCCTCATCTTGAGCTTTTCATCACCCCACACCCCCAGGGCCTGTTCCTCAGGACCATGTCAAGTTGAAGCAGTTTTGTCATTCTGAGAACCTTTCAGAACCATGTCCATTTGCTTCTCGTGCTGTCCACTCCTGCCTGGTTGGTGGATCTTGTTTTGCTTCCTGTCCTTTATATGTTAGCCCTGAATGAGGTTGTCACAGGCACCTGTTGTTGGAATATCTCTAGTCTGGGGACCATGTCAGTGAGGACACAGCACCCCAATGATTCATGATCTACTGGAGTTGAAACACTTTAAGACACTCTGGAAAGCCCTGTGTCAAATGTCACAAAACATCTCAGGGTAACATCTCAAACTAATGAAAACCAATGACAAAGTCAGTGTAGAGTTCCTACACAAGTAGAAAATCAGTAAATGGAACAGTTAGATTGAGGTTTTGTGTATCTAGGGTTGGGTGGGTGTGTGGGGTTATTTTTGCTTTTTTTCTCCCCTCATTTTTCTTTAGATTCAAAATTCTGTTCCTGGCTGCAGTCCTGGAGAACATGGCAGCTCATCTTGCTAGCTCTTAACTTTGTGTTCTGAGTGAACAGGCTATGGCATGGGCTGTTAGTACCTGCTCTGGTATTCCTGCTCCCTGCAAACATGATGAGGGTGTTGCCAACCATCTATATATTGAACTGCGAGGTTTCTCACCGGAGTAGGTACTGACACAAATAACAAGCCAGCTTTTGGGTACAGAAACTCTTAACACCCTTAAGGTAGAATGCTGCTTTCCTGCCTCTTCTATTTTGCTGAAAATCTTGGTTTGTCTATATTGTTGTTTAGTGCTGTATCTGAGGTGGCTTAGTGCTTCATAGTTGTTTTGTTCATGTGTATATGGTATATAATTTTGTTAGCTTTCAAAGTCAACCAGTGAGCATTTGGCTGCCTGACCTTGCCTCTGGCCAAAGCATTTGACTGTTTGTGGGTAGCCTAAGCACAGCTCTCTGGGCACTACAGTGGAGGAAGAATGAATTTGTAGTCAGCTTTCCATACCTTCACAGGTGCCTTCTGTAGTCCTTGTTGTCTTCCTCACTGCATGGCTTATTAGCTAAGTGTAAGGGTACTCAGTGAGTTTGGCAGAGCTGAACAGTAAAGAACTTGCTCCAGACTAGCCAAATGGTATTTCAAGAAAGGACACTTGCTAGTGGAAGATGCAATTAACTTGCCTGGGAGAGTGATTAGAGATGGCTGCACAAGTATAGAGGTTCAAAGTAGAACGTGAAGTCTCAGATGCATTGGTAGAACCTTTGTTATTTAATAAACTGCTGCTACTAATAAAAGCCACCAGGTAATGCACAACTTGACAGCATTATGCACTGATGTAGTCTGGAAATAGTGGCCAAGATGCTGAGATTTGTTGCTTCCTTGAGCTGCCTGTGTGCAGACTTCCATTCACAGATGAAAGGTTTTTTCAGAGTGTTTGAATGGCTGATGCTGGAACTGAAAAGTTTGCAAAATAGCCATGCATGGCAACTAAAATAGAAGTGCTTCATTCTCTCCCACCGGTGGTCTTTGTCCAGACCCTTTTATTGCTTATTTGAAATGTTTACTTTTCACTTGAAAGAAATTAACTTGGTCCATTTGCGTTCAGTTTGCACTGCCCCAGCCCTCTTACACTGCTTCAGGGTTTTGAGAACTCTGCAGCCATTTCCTCCTGATAGCATCAGAGATGTGAGCTGTGGGACTGCCCCAGTGAGTCACCCAGTAGAACTGAAGCAGTCCCATGAGGCTCAGGCTCATCCTGCTGTAAATGTGTGCTTGTCTACCTTCTTGTTCCTGTAAGCTGCTGAGGCAGTGAAAGCGCTTTCTAGGCATGTGCCCTTGATACACCATGCTCAAAGCAGGGCAGTTGGCTCAGGCTGCACTCTTCCTGGCTGTCTTAAAAGATGCTCCTCTACTTAAGTAATCAATTAAATGAGCACAGGTTTGGTTTTTTTTTCATCAGAGTGAGTAAATATTCTCCAGTGCTCAGGTTGTTTAGCTTTTGGTTTGTGTGTCCTGTTTTTTAATTCAGACTCCAATATGTAGATCTCCTGAACTTTTTATCTTCCATGTCAAGGAACAATGTTAGGTGGCACATCTGTCCATAATGCTCTCAGTGACTTTCTATCCTCTCTCTGGGTTAGGGCAGAGGTGGCTTGCAGGCTTTTCAAGGCACCTGTGTTCTTTCTGTATGATGTTGGTGCTTTTCTGAGCAGTAGGCACTGTTCTGCTTGTGAAGCCACACTGCTGCTTCGTGCTGGTTATTGTCACAGTTACTAAAACTACTTCAGATGCAGTCCAGATCTTATTAAAAGACTCATCAGTCACATTAGTTAAAGCTTGTCTATTTTTGTGGCTGTGCTGTTGTCACAACCCCTTTCTTCCAGAAGAGCGGAACTGGTTAAGCCCATGAAAGCATTTCATGCTGTCTTCTTTGCACTGATGTGCATCACGTGGAGGTTAATAGATCTCCCTCAGGTTCCTCAATTTTTTTTCTTCAGACCCACATGATTTGGTGTGCTACCAAGCAGTTTCCCCTGGGTCGTGCAGGAAACGCAGCCCAGGACTGGTTTAAGTACAAAGCCTCTGTTGGGGCCTGAACCAGAGAGGCAGTTTGCTGTGGCAAGAGTGGGAAGGGGGATGTTTAGAGCTGGGCATATGGGACCTGGAGGAAGGGGAGGGGAGGAGAGATTTATTTTAACTTGCTCTGAGCTTTATGTAGCTTGCTTCCTTCCTTCCCTGCTTCCTTTGCCCTCTGCTTTACCTTTATGGCAGGAACATACAACAATCTATGCAGCTTTTACAGAAGTTCTGCTTGCTTTTTGGCCATCAGTGGTTGTTTTCATATCAAATCATCCCCAGGGTGCCTGTGGCACTGGGTGTGGCAGTGGTGCCTGGCTCACGTCTGGGCAGAGGTCTTGGGCTGCTGCTGTGCCGGGAGCTGAGTGAGAGTCCTGCACTCACACAGCAGCCTGAGGAGAGGGGAGATGTGGCAGTCTGATCACAAAAAACTGAAGGAAGTGGAGATGTGGTGGGGCAGGCTGAGCAGCAGCATCCTGGGAGATGAGAGCAAGTGCTGCTTTTGGCAGGGCTTCATTTTGCAAGGCGGTTGCACTGGGTGGTAAAGTAGTGGTGGGAGTCTCACATGGCTGCTCAACCTCCCATTCCCTTGCTCTGGTTGTAGCCCATTTGCTGCTCAGTAGATCCACTGCTGAGGTGGAGACCTTCACTTGCTCCCTCACTGTCCCCTCTCTCCTTGATATCTGCAGACTGGAGACCTCCTACAGCTTTCTTCTGTGGCTGATACAACTGCAAGTCTTTGTTTTTCACTGGAGGTCATGTTTTGTAGGCTTTGGAGGGCTCTTCTTCCTTGGCTGTAGGTGCCCTCAGAGCATCTTCAAGTGATGGCACATGGTGAGCAACCAGTGCAGTAGGGAAAGACCAGGTAGGGCTAACTGGTGGGTGAAGAGCCATTGGAGGTGCAGTACTGGGAAACAGCATTTGCAGAGTCTCCTCTTCAGATACCTTCTGGCTTATTCTAAGCTGGTTGCCCTTGTAAAGAAAACAGCTCTCAGTGCTTGTATTGTATCTTGCTTTTTACCAACAGTTATGATTGCAAAGAATTCTTTGACACCTACATCCATCAAATTCTTGACTGAATTTCTCTTTAAAATAATCCAAGATCCATGAGAAAATGAGTGTTTAGTCTCTGTACTTCATCATACTCTACAGCTTTAGACGCCCAGCTGAAGAGTTTGCAGGCTGCACTTTACTTCGTAGTGGCTCAAGCTGGGAAGGGAGCTACATTTCACAGCATTAAAAGACAGAAACCAGGCTGTAGAGCAGTGCAAATTAGCAGTGCATTTCTAAATCATGAGTAATTCTGAAAATCTTGTTGTGTGAGAGAAAGGTATGCCCCCATCTTGGCATTTTTATACAGAAACAGCTTATGGCTGGGAGAAAGAAATGAGGAAGAACAGGAGTTGTAGTGCATGAAAAAATACTCTGCTGCACTCTCTTCACAGCTCATAAGAACTTAAAAGAAGGAACAGCATTAAAACATACCCAACCAACAGAACACAAAACAACAACAGAAAAAACCCAACCCAAACCCACAACCAGAGCCAAGCAAACAAACGCCAACTATTTGTAGACAACTTCAACTGTTGAGAGCCAACAGGTTGACACCTCTCTGAGTTGGTTGCACAGGCACTTTCAGAGTGCCATCAGGGCTCACTCAGTGATATCTGGGACCAGCTGATCCCTTCAGCCACATCACCTGGCTTCAGCCACCATGGGCTTGGATGGAGCTGTGTAGGGAGAGCATGGACTGTGGCCAGCGGAGCTGCAGTCACACTGCTGGCTCCCACCTCTCCCCTGCTTACAAAGCAGTCTCTCCCTTCTTGCTGCCCATGTGCCTGCTGGCTGCTCTGCTCCAAAATGGATGGGCAAAAGGAAGCTCTGCCACCACTACCAGGGCAAATACTGCAGGGCAAGAGCTCATTTTCATGACATTTGACACAGCTGGGCCTTGCACAACTGTCTTGTCTCCGGCTTCGGCTTCGTGGTCTTCCTGAGATTTCTGGGGAAGCTGCTCTTGCCAAGAGGCATGCATGGCTTTGTGCTGGTGTTGCTAATGAGGGCAGAACATTCCATGCTGCACCAGTAACATGCATTGCAGTCATTGTACAGATGGCCCTGGCCTCATGTGGGCTGCTTCATACCAGATTTACAGCTGCCTCTTCGCTATTACTCGAGCCGTGCGCTCCAGCGGCTTTCATGGAGTTGCTGCATACTTAAAGGTTACCCAGAAATGATTCTTCTTGGGTAGAGCCTTGTAGAGAGCAATTTTTTACTTTATCCAGCAGCTGACATTTTTTTTGGGGGGGGGAGATAAATCCTGATACTCTCCTTGTGGGGGCTTTGGTTTTCTAAAGCCAAAAAAATAAGGTTGGACCTACTTTTGAGGAATATTTGGAATATTTGTTGTGTCTGCAGAGAAGGGCAGGGGTGCTGAGCTCTACTGCTGACTTGTTCTGGATTAAGGAATTTAACTTTTGACATCCAAGCTGGAAAACTATGCTTTTATTTTACTTTATCTGACATTTTTGGTGGTTGGTAACCACTGTTACAGCACAACCTAAACTTGTGTGGGGTAGTTTAGAAGTCCATGCAGTGGAGCATTCACTCTGTTTTTATTATTCCTGGCCCATGTGAAGCTGTGATTATATTTAAGATGAGAAAACATAATATTTCATCTTCTCCACACATAATTTACCAGCTGGAATTTCATAATTATGGTTCTAGTTAAGTTTGCAGTTGGTAACTCCAGAACTTCAACCATTTGTCTTTTCTCTAACAGCTAGAAAATGAGTCTTTAATTGAATGGTTTATGGTGGCCAGCGTCTACTCTTTCCTTGTGGTGTAATAAATGAAGGGCCAACACATAGCTTTCTGCATGGTATGTTCACAGCACTTCTTGGGGGTGCTGGATTTGTGAGGTGTGCTTAAATATGGCAGTTTAAGCTTTTTCCCCTCCCATACTTTCTAAGCAAATTTAATACTTTTTTTCCCCCCCAAAGTCGATTACCTCTCACAGACTGCAAAATCTCTATGCTTAGGATAACTCAGTACATTTATGTCACAAACTTAGGTTATCTGCTGTTGAATTCATGGCAGTGCCACAAGTAGTAAGGTGTTCTGATGTCTCTTGATGTTCTGCAGTGCTCTGAGTGCAGGCAGTTCCCATTGCCATCTTTGTAGACTTAAAAAAAAAAGGGGGGGGGGAGGACACCAAGAATTTAACTTAAATGCAAAAAAATAAGCTAACCTGCAAACCCCTAATCCAAACCTTCCCTGTCCTTTACTGTTTGAGAGCTGTGCTAAGCTCCATGTAACAGCATCTGGAGTTTTGTTGGCTGTTTTTCATCCAATCTCTAGTTGCCTACTTGACACTTGTTCTGTAAAGCTTTTCATCTCCTTTCAGGAGCACTCCAGAAAGTAGATTTCAAAGAAGTAAAGGGGAAGAAAAAGCCTAACTCCTTAAAACATTGCTGCTTTTGTTTTTCTCCTTACATATTTTGTTTTAACTGTGTGTTTACACAGCTGTCTATGCTCACATACATGTCTGCTCCCCAAGTATGTGAACTGTGTAATAGGTGGGGAGTGTTTTATGCCTATGCACTCTCACACAGATGTATATTAACAAATCATGTTGTGTATAACATCCCAGTTTCTGTCCTGTAATGCTGTGGAACTTGAACTTGTTGGCTCAAACTGGGAAGGAAACTGAGGAGCTTGTGAACACCTTAGTGCTGTTTCTAAAGCAATGATGAAGTGCAGACTCTAAACATTGACTTTCTAATGTATATTGCATGATTTTATAGTGAAATTTATTCAAGGGTTTGAAGGTGTAAGTTTGTTCTACATTATTCACTGATATGTGAGATTGTATTAGTGGAGATGAGTTTTGGCAGATGATGATTTCCCAGTGCAGAGTGGAATCATAGAATGGTAAGGTTGGAAGGGACCTCAAGGATCATCCAGTTCCAACCCCCTGCCATAGGCAGGGACACCTCCCACTAGCACAGGGCACTCAAGGCCGCCTCCAACCTGGCCTTGAACACCTCCAGGGAGGGAGCAGCCACAACCTCCCTGGGCAACCTGTGCCAGTGTCTCACCACCCTCACTGCAAACAACTTCCTCCTAACATCCACTTTCAATCTCCCCTCTGCCACTTCAAACCCATTCCCCTTGTCCTGCCATTCCCAGACCTTGTCAATAGTCCCTCCCCAGCCTTCCTGTAGCCCCCTTCAGATCCTGGAAGGTTCCTCCAACGTCTCCTGGAAGCCTTCTCCTCTCCAGGCTGCAGAACCCCAACCCTCTCAACCTGTCCTCACAGCAGAGCTGCTGCAGCTCTCTCAGCATTTTTGTGGCCTCCTCTGGACTGGCTCCAACAGTTCCATGTCCCTCCTGTGCTGGGGGCTCCAGAACTGCACACAGGACTCCAAATGACTGTAGACATTTCCCATCACACTGCCACCTCCTCTGAGGTGAACATCCTGCTCTCACTTTGTCTTGACATGTTAGTCTCTTTAGCCTGGTGTCTCTATGTAGTCCTCTGTTATGCTCTGTGTTCTTTGTGAGCTGCTTTGAGGGCATTTCCAGCAGGGCAAGTTAAACTTGGCTAAAACATGACCTCCAAGGAAGACCTGAGGCCATGAAGGCTTTCCACTGTTTTCTGCACAGATGAAAGATTTCAAGGGCAAAAGAAAAAAGTTTTGTTTCTTGTAGACAAATGCAAAAGCGAAGCTCTTTTTAAGTCTAAAATCTGCAGTGGTATGGGGAGAGTATCTTTGAGTGTCTGAAAATCAGCCATACTTAACCTCTGGTGATACAGATTCAGATGCTGGCTTAGTAATTTCAAGGTGTAGCTGGTTGTACTTTGTTAGTTAGAAATACCTGTTGAGATCTTGAATAGCTCTGGTGGTGGTGATCCATGTGGCTGGCTGGTTTTTAAATCTGTCAGGGGTTGAAATCAACTTCAATCAAGGGTCAAATTCATGAGATCAGTCTGGGTTCTGAAACCAGGTAGCTGCAGCTGTCGAGGAACAAGTTGTAGACCTGATCTTCCAGTTGCAGTCTGGTTGTGGTGTGAACACCTATGGTTGGACTGACTGGACTTTGGTAGACACAGAAGGTCGTTAGAAGCTCTTGAACTTTAAGTCAATGCTCTTTCAATGTGTTTGTGTTGATATTGCCCTCTTTGAAGTAGTGGGGAGATGGGGAAAAACTGCAGGTGCAGGGCTAAGGGTACATATGTGCAGGGTGTGTATGTGTACAAAGTACAGGGCTTAGGTCTCACAGGACAGGGCTTGTGTGTCTCATGGTAAGATGCACACAAAGCCTCACAGTGCATGGGGCTGCTGTATGTCTGCTGCTCAATTCTTGGTGTTTCTACCACGGTGTCAGTCTTCCTGGCAGACCTGCTCCCAACTGCTGATGTGAGTTCTGGTCATGTGTTGTCTACTTTGGTTGAGGAGTATTTGATTTTAGAAATCCCCAGGGGGGCTACTTGAACTGTGCAGGGACCATACTTTCCTTCATTTAAGCCTTTACAGATACTTTGGATTATAAATACTGAGACTCCAGTGGGTGAGTAATCTAAACTCTCTTTTCTGAAGTTCTCAAAGTTCATGTTTAACCTTTAAGCAGTGTTTGTGCTGCAGGACTCTCCAGTTGTTTAAATCTTCTAAAAATGTTTCCAAAATTAATTTAAATGAGTTTGATTGGATGTATATACATTCTGCAAAGAGAGTTTTACCGACCACATCGTAGAATCTGTCTGTGAATTGTAAAGAAGTTTGGGGCAATTTTCTTGGTTTAATGAAAAATATTTAATATTTTCATATCAGCCTCATTACAATTCACTTATAACCCAGATTCAAACCCCCCCAAGACATTTATTAGTTATCAAACAGTTTCAGCCTATGACAAGATGCTGAATTCATAGAATCATAGCACTGCTGAGTTTGAAGAGACCTTTGAGATCCAGGCCAGCTGCTCACCTGGAGCTCACAATCCCATCACCACTGCTAGGCTACTACCATTAAACCATGCCCTGCAGTGCCACATCCACATACCTTTTAAATTCCACCAGGAATGGTGACATCACCTCCCTAGACAGCCTGTTCCAGTGCTTGATAACCATTTCTGTGAAGAGACTTTTGTCCTGCCAGTCTTGAAGGTGTCACTCTTTAAAATGAGCCAATCACAACTGATGTGAACATTATTCATCTTATGCTAATGCTGCAGAGTTTTGAGGCATGCACACATCCCACAGCCTGTATTTTTATGCCTGAAGCAGCTTCTCATATCAGCCTTCTCTTCCATGCTCTGCGTCCTGCTATCTTGCAAGTGGGCTGGCTATGAATGAATATGTATAGTATGTTGTGTGTCTGTGTGTACATATGCACAGAAATAGGTAAAATGAAGGCACTTAAACTTCTGTGGTTTGTTTTCTTCAGCAGTAGCAATCAGGTGGATCTATTAAAACAGGAGGAGCTGTAACCCACCCCTGTAGCAGTGGTAGAGGAGATCTCTGTAGGAGCATAGAGAGAAATGGGCAAGTGGACTGCAGTTCTGAACCAACATTTTAAACCTTCTTGAGCATGGGTTTGCAGAGATCTTTGTGTCAGCTGCAGAAACCAGCTTCAGTGTTTTGCTGGGAGGTTTCTAGAAGAATGTTTTAACATTGTTAATGTACCAACTATATTTGTACTTGTGAAGCTCTTCCTTTTTCATCCTCGCATGCTACAAATGGAGGTGAGCAAACTACTATCTTCCTACTCCTCTTATTAAAGGCTGCTTTTAGCATTCACCTTGTGATGCAAACCCAGCTCGAAGGCATTGTTACCTGCACCTTAAGGTGAAGCAGATGAGACAAAGAGTGCAATGCTTATTTGTTGGCTTTAGAGGTAAGGACTGCTAATTTCTGCAACATGCAGTCACAGATCTACTCGAGGTGAAAATAAATCAGACTTTCCAGAATTCCAAGAGAGATCTCTTGAGTTATTGTTTCCTGATTTCTTGTCTGAAGGTATAAAAATACCAAAAGCACTGAAGCTTTTAGTGCAACCAAAACAGTGAGGAACATTATCTCATGCAGGCAACGTTGTTCAGAGACTCAACTTGTCTCAGTGACGTGGGAACATTTCCTCTCTGGATAGGTGGTGGAAGAAAGTGACTTTGTGAGCTAACTTTTGCCTTTTTACTTGAAAAAGGGTGGAGGGTGAGGAGAGGGACTGAGTTTTCTGCCACACATCTGACCCCCCCCCCAAGCACACTGCTATCTTTGAACTGCTTGGTATTAGTTGGTTTTCTGTCCCTAGGTGCCTGCAAGCACTGCCTGCTCTCGTTGTAACTGTGTACCGAGGACAAACCTTGTACTTAAGGTTTAGGTAAGACTCATGGAAGGGAAACAAACAAACCATAAACAAACACTCCAGTCAGTATTGAGGTGAACTCAAGGGGATGATTGCCAGAGTGGAGCAGTTGGTCCATCAGTCACCAGAAGGCTGTGCTTTTTGCCATCTAGAAATAGATTGCTGCTGGGTTTGTGTCCATCTCTGTGATGATCCTTTTGAAAGGGGCAAGAAAAACAGGCCAACTGAAAACCAAGTAGTATTGCCTCTGAGTACACCAAAAAATGATCATAAAATGAACCCTTTTGAGAAGTTTAACCTCAGCAGGCTCCAACTGTGCATCCAGATGGCCACTAGAAAAAGGAGGGTCCAAGGAAATGTTTCAGTGTTAAGCTTGTCTGTAATAATGCCTGGTGTGCACTTCAGGAGCTGCTCTGGGGTAGCCACTGCTGATCCAGGTGGAGGGATGCCCTGCACTCCATCAGTGGAAGGCGATCCAAGGTCTCCTGTCAGCACCTATTCATGTTTTCAGAGTGTTAACCTGGGGGCAATTCCTTTATCGTGTTGGAAAGCAGGAGAGCCTTCATTAAACATAAAGAGGACACACCCTGTGCACGTTGTAATGTGCAGAGGCTTTTGTTCCTGGGAATGTCTGGGCTATTTTCCCCCTCTTCTTCTAGGAAAAGCTAATATCATCATCAGAATATAAACTGTCTGCCTCTTCCTTGTGAAGGCTTCACTGTCACGGGTAAGGTTACATGCAGAAGTCTTCCCACATGCCAGTTGGGAGTAACAGCAGATAACTTGGAGCCTGCAGCTAAGATGAGCATGTTGGAGTGTCTGTTTACAAATCAAATATTGGCCTGGCATGGCCTGACCTGGCAGCAGGGCTGTGTGCACGCTAAAATTAAAGGGGAGGCTGGAAAAGGGAGACATTCCTCATGTTCTGGGCTGGTCTCATTGCTCCAACAGCATGTGCCACTACTGTGCTGCTGGCATGGCAGCCAGCACAACTACAGTAGCACATTGTGTGCTGGTGGGTAGGAGCTCGACAACGAGGCCCTGGAAAAGACCACTTTCCATAGAGAGGTTTTAAGAAGGCTGGATACTACCAAAATAATTGTACAAAGCTACATAATCTGAAAAGCAACTGAAGTGACTGCCCTTGATCTGCTGCCAGACCTCATAGGGGTATTGCTTTCCACAGGCTACTGCAGCACACAGGGCTGTGTTACCCCATCCCATAATTTTTTTTCCCTATGCTCTAGCTGAGCTTACTATTTATGCTAGTTTCAAAATTAAGCATGCTCTTGGGGAAGCAGAGAGAGAAGTGATTTTACTGTTGCCATGTGGAAGAATGACCAAATGCTTGCCTGTGTGTTGGGCTGGTGCAGAGGGTTTGGACTTCAAATCCTAGCATAGGGTGTGCAGGTTTCTAACCCAGCCTCCAGGGCTGGCAGCAGCTCTTCTGGTGTTGTTGTCTGTGCTGCCAAGGACATTGTGATATCTTGGAGGGGACAATATGGCAGCCTCTTAATTTGAACCTCTCAAATGGATTTAAAATTGAAAGCTTGGACAAATTTTGGTCAAGATCCCCACAGCAGTGGGACTTCTATTCAAACAAAACAAACATGTGGAAATGCAATGTTTTCAGCTTCTACTCCTGCCTTGCAATTAGGAGCAGCAGGTCTGCAGTAAGGTGGTGTCTGTAGAGCTTCCAAAAGGTGTGCTGGAGCAAATGCCTGCTCTTCATGTGCAGTGTCCATGTTTTATTTAGAGCTACTTGACACAGTTTCACTGCTTATTGGGAAGCTTTCTTCCAGCTTCACAGGGGGAGGAGGTGATTGGGTGTTTCAGGTTTGTTTTATTGGCATTTGAAGTATTTCTTGTCTCCTGGGATGCCCTGCTATGTGCATGCTGTTGTTCATAATTTAAGAACCTGTATTTGCAGTAGAACATGTGCAAAGGGTCCCTCCTTCTTCAGTCAACTATTGTCTGATAAGCATCTTGGAGCAGTTCTGTGCTGAGCCATGCTTTATCCAAGGGTCTTTTTGTCTGTCACATTGTTATGTTTTTCTCCTTGTGAAGATCTGGGTGATGAAATCTTGCCATCAGTGTTTTGTCTTTGTGCATGTGGCTACCTTCTCCCTGAAACTGAGCACTGGTGTGTGTGTGATGCTAGGTGGTTATATGAGTGTTTATTAGTTGATTTCTGAGGTTTTTGCTGCTGCTTATCTCCAGTTCTCTCATCTGCTTGTCCCACATTCTCCTACACAGAGGATGCTTCTCTGTTGCCGCTGACCTGGGATTCAGAACTTCCTACCTGCTCCCTTCCCTAACCTGTTTGTGATGCAGCTTGTTCCTGAACTCTGTTCTCCAGATTTTTTGGAGAGCTTTCTTCCATAAGGTGCCTTTAGAAACACATCCTGTACCTGCTACTCCTGCAGCAGCTGCTTGCTTCTTGTGTCCTTCCCTACACAATGCAGATCCAGTTCTTGTGAAATCCCTCTGGGACACTCCTGTCTCTCAGTTCACTTTTCTGCCCAGAAGCCCAGGCCATGGCTCAGCCACCAGTCCTTGGATCACTTTTGTGACCCCCTTGGCCTCCCAGGCAGGCAATACTACTTTGGGCATCCTGGCTGTGTAGTCTCTGTTCCTTTTAGGCAGTAAGTCTGCTCCATGCTTCTGGAGCAGGACAGGCTGGCTGAGGACAACCTGGACATTCAGTGCAAAGATCAGGTGGATGCTTCCATGACACACATCCTACTCTGATACTTCCCCATGTAGCCCTTGTACCCTTTGCCTACACTCTTTGAGGCAAAGGCCACTCTGGCTTCTGGTAGCCTGCACAGCTGCTGTTTAATGCCAGAGGTGTGTGCCACTGTGATGGTTTGGGAGTTCCTTGCCCATCTACACTATAAAAATCCCCCAGACTAGACCCAGCCAGCCAGAAGTTAAGGACTGAAGCTCTATTTACAGCTCAGCACAATGTACAAGCAGAGATACACACAACAGACAGGAATAGTTACAGACATAGACAAGGTAAAGGGAATACAGAAACACAATTCCCCTGCCAGAAATCAGAGTCCCCAGGAGGGGCTCCCAACCACCCTTCCACCTTCTCCCCACTCCTACACCTTACCCCAGGGTCTGCCTTATGTGCAAGGTGAGTTTGGAGGATGGGAAAGGGTGTTAGAAGCAGAGTGGTTAGATTACTTGGTAGAGAGGAGAAGACACAGCAGCTCCCAGAGACAGAGATATTCTTTATCTATATTTGTGTCCTTGTCCTTATCCATCTCAGCAAGCCTATGAGTGAAGCAGACATCACCACTGTTTGCTTTTCACAGCCTACA
>VWYK01120286.1:43308-98808 GCA_013399775.1 Semnornis frantzii
CCCCTGCCATAGGCAGGGACACCTCCCACTAGTACAGGGCACTCAAGGACTCATCCAACCTGACTTGGAACACCTCCAGGGAGGTTGTGGAGCACAGAAGACCTCCAGGGAGGTTGTGGAGCACAGAAGCACCCAACGTGATCAAAGATCACGTTGGGTGCTTCTGTGCTCCACAACCTCCCTGGGCAACCTGTGCCAGTGTCTCACCACCCTCACTGCAAACAACTTCCTCCTAACATCCACTTTCAATCTCCCCTCTGCCAGTTTGCTGGCATTGCTGGGTGCCTCTGCAAGAAGGTGTTGAAAATGTCTATAAAGAACCAACTGCCTTTTGGTGCAGTGCTGTGAATCAAGCAGGAAACTCATCCTTCATCCCAGTGCCTTTTCCAAACCTTCCTGTAAGATTTGCTGGCTCCCTTGCTGTTGTGTAGTCTATCATTTAATGGAAGTTGGGCCATGGATGCTCACTGGATAGTAATGCTTTCATAGCTGTTTTTTTTTCCCTCTCCCTTCTCTTTGGCAAACTGCAAATGAGATGGTAGAAGTAGTGGAGAGTGTTTCCACTTAAACTGGCCGCCTGGATGCGAGAGGAGGCAGATGAACACGAGCTAGTGTTTCTGTTGCTTCCCACTACGTTTCACAACACCCATCTGCCAGCCCAGCATGTGATCCTTCTCTCATGCCGAGCCGCAGAAATGTCCTGGTAGCCTGTCTGCCTGGGGAGGAGGAGGAGGGGGCCCCAGCAGCGCTCCCAAGGAGATCCTGGGAACGAGGATTAGCTGTGTTAAACAGCAGTGGCTGCCTTTAAGGGCCAATCTGCATGGCAGGGCTTTTTAATTTCCTGGAAATGAGGGTGGGTGCTGAACCAGGAGTGCTAACCTGGTTTGCAAACTCAACGTCTGAAGCCGCTCGTGGAGCTGCATCTCCAGCGTGAGGGGAGCAGGAGATTCATAAACTCACTACATATTGCGTGGTGCTTAATTGCATTCGTGTAACGTTGCATAAATACTTATTTCTCTGTGTTTTCCAACTTGTTTTCATTTAATTTAGATGAAGGGTGAATAGAAGCTGCCAATTTGGCCATCTCTACACGATTCGTTATTTCATAATACCTGTATCATATTCCCCCTCGCTCCTTTCCAAACTGAATTATCCTGCTCCCTTTAATCTCTTTGTGAAGGAGGCCACCCATGCACCTAATAAGGTGGGGTGGGTTGGTTTTCTTTTTTTCTTTCCTTTTTCCAAACACTCCTCAAGAATTCTTTTTTCCACCCAAACCTTGGAAACTACTTAATGCCATTTGTCACCCTTGGTACTATGATTTTATTTTTCTCCCCTTTTTTTTGCATCCCCTACCTCCTTGGTGTAACACAGACTAATCTTTCCTCCCTGTCATACATGCAGCGGGCTGTGTCCAGCTTAGGGTGGGATGTAGGAGCAGGAAAGCACACAGGAACTTTTTGCTTTGTGTGCTCAGTGCCTGGGCTAGCTTTGTAGCCCCGAGCCTGGGCTAGCTGTGTAGCCCTCAACATTTCAATTTCTTCTACTTTCAGAGTTTAATGTTCTCTCAGTGAATGTTTCCCTCATACTCTTTTTTATTCAGAACAGGATGGAGAGGAAATTCTGATGATGACCTTCATTCGTAATTGTTTATTATATTTCATATGCTTGTTGGAGTCCTTAATCTTTTCTTTCTCTAGAAGCTAACCTTGTAGTTCAATATTATGCTAATTATACTTCAGGTGATTCTTGAGTTAAGATTTAAGGCAGGTTCTTTCAAATGCTGTTGAAGACTACTGTGGTTTTCAAGCATTTAGTCCTCCTGTTACATACATATATACATATACACATAATATATATATATAAATAGAAATATATATATATATAAAAATATATATATATAAAGGGGTTTGTGTATATATATGGTAGTGTGTGTGTATGACAATGGAAATGGTCCAGCAGTATGATCTGCAAATACATCCAAACACATGTGGCACGTGGAGTTGGTTCCAACAGTTGTAGTGGTGGTTGCATGTTGATGCTTTGTGACCTGCTTTCAGTTCCTTTATCTTTTGCTTCATTTGAAAGGCTGAAGTTGAAGTAGTTCACATCATCTCTTACCTCCTTATTTTTTGGTGGGGCATGTCAGGTGTTCCATAATGGGCAAGGTGAGTAGGGATCTGATTTTGCTCTTAGCACTGTAGGAGAGGGTCGTTGGCAGGAGCCACAGCATGGCTCTGATGTCAACTACCAAATCCAGCCTGTGCAGGGCAGGTGACTTGTCTGAGAGGGTCATGCCTCAGTTACTTCCATCTGCAGCAAGCCAAGGACTTTCAGGAAGAATGCTTTGGGTAGGGGAGCTGAATGCTGCCATGGCAAGTTGAATTCTGCACCTTCTAGTCTCTGCTGCCAGGCAAACTACTCAAGAAGTTACTACCAGTTGCTGAGGGTGTGCCTTGTCTTCACTCTGTTTCCTGATGAGCCTCAGGTGTCTTCTGCAGCAATGCTGTTCTCCTTGCCGCTAAAAGTGGCTTTGAACATGCTGATCTCCTGAGCCCTGTGGAAAATCAAGCCCTGGGTGTCTTATTTGATCACTCAATCAGTAGATCCTCCTGACAAATTTGGCTTTGTTCTTTGTGGTTCAGCATTGCATTCTTACAACCCTGATAATGCCACCTAAACAGAATGGTATTAGAGGGTAAACTTATTAATAGTTTTGAAGATTTGGATATAACTGCAAGTTCCCAGGAGAAGAATTCACTCCAGGGTTTGTATGGGATGTGGTAAATAAGCTGAAGTTATTGTTTTCAGGCACTGCCTTTCTGGTGTGTGCAAACAATGACTTCAGCAGCTTCCAGACTTATTTTTCTGATTCTTCCAGACTATGGTCATGGTTTCATGAGACAGTAAACTGGGTATTGGAGAGCCTACAAGATGAAAAACACCATCACCACATGCTGCAATGTGTTGAGCCATTTCTGAGTGGCTTTGCCTATTCACAAGGCTTTGGAGGAATAACTGCTCTGCCAGAGCATCTTCTGGTTTGGGTTCTCCACATCCATGATACTCTGCATTTACAAGGGACCAACATGCTCTGACTTGAATGGTGAAAATGTCAGAAGTTGTGATTCTTGACTTAGGTCTGCTGGCAGTGGTCCAGACAGGCTGCCCAGGCTGGAGGTGTGCTGGGCAACCTGGAGCCAAGCTCATGCATGCACTGTGGTCTCTCTGCAGAGGAGACAGAACTATCCCATTACACCTTTAAGTGGCTGCTTCCTCAAGAATTTATCATGGGCTGCTTCATATTTAATTGTGTGTCAGGAGGATGGGGCCAGTCTTTTTTCAGTGGTGGGACCTAGTGAGAGAACAAGTAGTAACAGGCAACAACTTGAACATAAGTTCCTTCTAAACATGAGAAGGAAATTGTTTACTTGGAGGGCAGTAGAGTACTGGAGCAGGCTGCCCAGAGAGGCGATGGAGTCTCCACTTCTGGAGTTATTCAGAACTTGCCATTGTGTGCAGCCTGCCCCAGGTGAACCTACTCTGGCAGGGGAATTGGGCTAAGTGATCTCCAGAGGTGCCTTCCAACCCCTACCATCCTGTGATTTCCTGCACCCCCTGGCCACATAAAGCCATGTTAGCTGGGCCCTGTGTCAGGGATGTGTGTTTTAACAGCAAAAAGACTAAACCAAACTGCAAAAGTACTTTTCAAGAGCCTTTTATTTTGATTTGTCCCCCCCAAGATCAGCCTTTAGCAACTAGTGGGGCTGAGAGCACAGTACTGGCTCTGCTGGGGACCCATTTCACATATTGAAACCACAAAAGACCATCTTTGCTCATGCTGGGCTGCAAATTTTGGCACACTTGGGCCAGGTGAGGGTCATACCAGGCTAGTTCTACTGCATTAATACAATTAATCAAATTGTTTTGTGGACTTAAACATACCCACGGAGTACTTGAAGTGTGCATATGGCATTGTTGTGAAGTTGGGCTTTGTGTCAGGAGTGATATCAGCATCGCTCTCCACCCCATCCTGGCCTTATTTGGCTCTTCTGTTTTCTACCACCACCCCTCTCCTCTTTTAAGGAAAAAGCCAGTTGCACTAATGATTTTCTCTCTCTTTACTCATTATTGCATGACCTTTTTTTTAGAGTTTTATTTTTCCCTTATTTATTTTACATCCCTGGAAATCCTCTGTCTTTGCAGACAAGAATTTCCGTGTGGTCTTGTACTGAATGGCCTTAATCCTCCTGTCTTTTGCCTCTATTTGTCATTTGTATTGTGTTCTTTAGTTCTAACACCCAATCAACACATCGTGGAAGCAAGGGTGGTAATCTAATGGATTTGCTGTGCAGGAGTGGTGAAAAAAACTTCTGCAGCATCCCTGAAGTACCCCTCACGATGTGATGTGTGAGAGAAACAATATGGATAACTCTGCTTGTGGGCAAGATGTCTTGAGATTAATTTGCTTATGACACAGGGAAGAAATCCTGTAGCACCATCAGAAGAGGTAGATGGAATAGATCTGGAAGTGCAGCAAACACTGCTCTGGTGTGTTCCAAGGTGCTGCTCAGTGAAATCTGCATGAGAACTGGGAGATTTTGAAGTGTGCTTTGAGCTCTTGGCTCTACTGAGGAGTAACATTTCCTTGTTTCTATTTCCCTTGTAAAGCAGTCTCGATTTGTGGGGCTTGGTGTAGGGTAATGCTGTTCATAATGAAGTCAGAATTGGCTTTTAGAGTCTGATGAATGAAAGTCCACAGTATAAGACTGCAGCTTTTTGTGAGAGAGACATCTGTGCTACAACAAGAGCAGGAGGCCCAATTTAGACAACTGCTAGAAGGAGAGCTCAAGAAAAGGAAAGACTTTTCTTTCCCCCCCCTTCTAGCTTAGATTAAATATTTGTACAAAAAAACTTTTCTTTTCAGCTGCTCATCAGAATTGCTGCTGCACCACCAACTTGGCTTTGAATTTAGTTCTGATTGCCCAACAAGGCTGTACACAAGGAGTGTTACGGAAGAGCAGCTTAAACAAAACATGTTTGTTCTGCAGCAGAATTAGAGGCTTTGGGCTAGAGGAAAAAAAAATGGGGAGAGGGAAAAGACAGTGTGAAGAGAAATGAGAACAGGTGAAGGACACCAGTAGAAAGTGGCTGCTGCAGTAAACAGAAGAGAAGCAAGAAACACTCAGGGGTTGAGTTCTGTGTTTTGCAAGTGAGGTAGGGCAGAGGATCTGGCTTGGAATACAGCTGCAGTGACTTCTCCCAGCTGCATCAGCTGGTGCAGTCAGAGTGCTCACTCATGAAGCTGGCTCCTCACACACAGGCACCCTGGCTGCTGCTGGAACTTTTGCTAGTGCATTTTGAACACAATCAGGTTAAAAAGCTAACCCTGTGATCCATAGATCACACTTAAAACCTTGCTTCAGGAGAGCAGTCGTGGTCAAAATACAAGTGTCTTCAGGGAGCAAGTGCCTTTGACCAAAGAAGATTGCTTCTTACTCCAGTTAATGAAACTTCTCATGCATCTGTTTGGTAAAGCAACTCTTAAGAATATGGGACTCAAATCAGTTGGATTAAGGCCCAGATGGACACTGTCTCTGACTGAAACAGCTCAGAAGAGGATTAAGGAGAGCAGCCTAAGTGGAGAACTCCTGGTGAAGAGGGGTGAGGTGCTGCCTGTACCACCCTGGGCTGTTCCTGTTTAACAGGAAACTTAGAGAATCACAGAATGGTAAAGTTGGAAGGGACCTCAAGGATCATCTAGTTCCAATCCCCTGTCACGGGCAGGGACACCTCCCACTAGAACAGGAACTTCTGGCTCTTAGGCTTCTTGGGGCAGGTGCTAAGGCTGGCATGTGGAGAGGCTGATCAGAAACATGCTGATGGTAGTAGTTCTTAGAGAGAGAATAGTGTCTTGAAAAGCTGTGTGGCTTCAGAGCAGTGTTTTCCCTTGGTGGAGCCAGTGACTTCAGCATGTGGATCTTAATGTAAAGATAGGCTTAGCCCAGAAGATGAGTTTAGTGTGGAAATAGCTTACACCATATCAATTATCATCCAGCAAAGTCTGGGTACTGTATCTCTGACATTACAGCTTTAGCTTTTGTGATTTTTGAGGTGAGGTAGCTTTGGGGCAAAGTGAGCATGATCTGGCAGTCTGCACAGTTCACAGATAATGAATTTGTCTTAGCTAAAGACTTAAGCTTATGTTGTAGCATGGTCTGCTGTGTAACAGGACACGGTGGCTGACATACTATAGGGGGACAAAGGAATTGCTGTATCAGACTAATTAACTCTTCAGTGTCCAATTTCAGGTAACCATCTCAGAAGGGATCTCTAACCAGGGATTTGCTTTGCTTCTTCCAAACCCTCAATGCCCCCTGAGATTCTGTTCACCCATGGATTTCAGTGCATGGCAGAAGGCTTCCCTCAAATCTCCTGGGGTGACTCCTGGCCCGTGTGGAAGCATGGCCACAGCCCTGCAAGACCTCCCAACTCCTGCTTGTCTCTGCCAACATTTCAATTGTCCTAAAAGGAGGTTCTGCAGACTTTGAATTCATTTTAATCCCCTGGTGCATCTCTACTGCAATAAAACTTTAGCAAACATCAGAGCAAAGTTTTCCTTTAGTTTTAAATTGTCAGATCTGAGTGGCAGAAAAATGACTTTTTTTTTAGGGGATCAAAAAATCAGGCTCTGAGAGTTGTCTAATCTCTACTTGCAGGAGGAGAGGACAATTTGCAACTTGCCTATGCAAACAAAGCAGTTGCCAAGAAAACTCACCAGACTCCACAAGAGGAGGCTGGGGAAATTTTGCAGTTAGCAGTAATGCGTTGCTCAAACTTGGCGAGCAGTGCGTTGCCTTTTAAATACCTGCTTGAAAAGGTCTGTGTGCAGCTGTACCTTTGGTTAGGTGGCAAAGACTGGAAATTCTCCACTGATCTCAGTTGTCATGAGGTTTGGGCATATAAACTGCAGTTTATCTTGAAAGTGTCTTTCATATTGCAGGGGAAGTATATGGTACATTAATAAATCATTTCACATTTTTAATCTCCCAAGGATGCAGGCTCCGAATTTTACAGCTTCAGGGGTTGAGGTTTTGTGCAGACTCAGTTGCTGGTTGGAGCAAGTGGAAGCATGCAGCACCAAGGAGCTGCACAGATGTTGTTGTGCCTACTGACTTCTTTATGTCCTTTGCTTCCTTGCCTCCTTCCTTTCCCAAAGGTGTGTGTCCATCCCATCCTGATGTCATCCCCCTGCTTCCCCCCATGCTTATATCTTGCCTCTTACTGAACAGTGGCACTTTGGCCACAGAAGAGGTTGCAAGATGACTTTTTAAAAATTAAATCTTATTTTTTTTAGTGTGAATCCTGAACCTTTCCAGCATCATTTGAGTTCTTGAGACGGAATATTGGGATGCACTAAACCAGGACTTGTGATCTGTGCTGGTTACTGCCAGAGTCACTGTTCTTTGAAGAAAGGGGAAGAAAACAAAGTGCACACTGTGTGGGTTTCAGAAGTGATGCAGCTGTGGGTACTTTGATGTTTTGACTGGAATAATCTGACACCTTGATTTTTCCTGAGAGCCTCTGCATTTCTCATCCCTTCCTCATCCTCCATTTGATTAGAATAAAACAGACTGCGCCGAGCAAAACGACTTTATTCAGATTTCTTCTGCCCTTTGTCACGTCTCCTTTTTTTATCTGTTCCTCCCTAGCTTCCTACCAAATGACAAATTAATTGTGACTTTCATATAATTGCTGGAATACAATGTGCAAGTGGTTCCTCTGGAATGGGTCTCTGGGAAAACTGTCAAAATAATTGTGGAGCGTCTCTTAATGCAGTGGTGGTTGCTGTTAGCTCCTTGGTGTAGACAATCCCCACTATGTAACACACATTTTCATGTCTGACCTCTGCAGCATCAGGGAAGAGAACTAACCTGTGAGTAACCAACAGATAGGTGCTTGGGATGCACTGAAAGATTGTGTCTCAGGTTTGGTCTTCTCTGATTCTTCCTGCTTTTGCTTCAGCCCATTCTGGGTCCTGCCGACCCGAAAGTTTGAGTTGGTGACATGCAGTGCACTGTGATTTCTTAGAGTTCTGTGCTGTATTTTCACATGCATGAGGTTTTAAAAGCAGTATTTCTGATGTGGGAGAGCAAAGCAGTGGATGTGTGTTCTTCTAAAACCACTTCATGTTTCTTCCTCATTAGAAGGGATGTCCTGAAGGCTCTGTGTTCTGATGAAACTGTTACAGGTGTTGGTGTTTGTTTTTTCCAGGCCTTTGTCAATCTGTTTGGAAATTGAAATCTGCCATTTCTTTTGACAGGTGTTGGATAGTTTGTTAGCTCAGTATGGAACAGTGGAAAACTGTGAGCAAGGTATGGCTGTACCCTCCAATGGCTTTTAAATTGGTGGTGGGAAGAGTGCACACACTGAACTTAACCTCTTTTCATTACCTTCTCCTTTCTAGTGAACACTGACACCGAGACTGCAGTTGTAAATGTAACATATGGCAATAAGGACCAGGCTAGACAGTAAGTATCTTATTGACTTGTTGCTCTTCTCTCACTTGCACTTTGGAATGTATATTCCTGTGGTTTTTATGCAACTTCATTTCTGATTCACTTATTGATAACATGACCACGCAGGCAATAATTGCTAAGCAGCTGTCCCTGGCTTCACCTTGCTAAAGCTTCTGTGTCCTTTACTTCAATCTGCTGGGTTTTGTCATCAGCTTCCTCTGAACTTTGATTGGAAAAAAAGTAAATTAATAACTTTGAAAATGTGGGTAACATTCTTACACTGGAGAGGGCTGCACAGTGACTTAACTGGAGTTACTCAGTAGCTGTTTTAAAAATGGTTTGTGATGCCCTTTTATAACTTTGATTGCTCTCTGCCTGTCATTATTCTCCTCTCTTTATGTTCTTTTTTTCCCCCCTGTAATTAGAGCTGCTTCTTTAAATCAGTAAAACTTTAACACTGCTCCCAAACACACAAAGTTGGCAATCTGAATACCACCACCACCTGAGTTATTTTATTTGGACCTTTTGAATTTTGAGCTGTGTATTTTACACTTAAGATAGAAGTAGTTTAACTTTTCATCTAGGAATTAAAAAGCTTTACTTTCTCAATGGTTGGGTGGGTTTTTCCCTTTAAACATCCCTATCATATATTATGCTATGGGCTTAATCTTGCTGCTCCACCACAGGTAGAAAAAAAAGCCTTTTGTGTTCCATAATTTTTCATATAGTGACATTAGTATTTTCCCTCCCCCTCCCCTTTTTTTTCCTAGCTGTAGTAGGCTGAACAAAACCCCACTCATGAAACAGCCTAAAATGATCTTTTTTCATCTTAACTTTGAGATTTCTGCCACCTTGTGGCTAACTACAACCAGGAGTTAACATTCAGGGGATGCTTATGGTGTGCATTAATTCAAAATCATAAATGAAATAATATTTGTACATCTAATTAAGTAATTATGCCTTCTGTGCAACTTGAACACAACACATGCATTTAATCTTTCAAAGTGTTAGGTTGCTTGTTAGTGTACTCTAAACAAATGTGATGGGGAACTTGTCAGTGGTGTCTCCTGTGTGCTCTGCAGCTGAAGGAAATGTTTTTTTTTTTCCTTGAAGTCACTTCCTACCTTTTCTCAAAACTTAAATCATAAATTCTTCTTCACAGTCTTCTAGTGTTGTTGGGTTTGTGTTTTTTTTTTTATTAATTCTGTTGCATAGTAATTAAAAAACTTTGAATTTCCAGTTCTGAGAAGACTTAAGATGCCATGTTAAAAATTCCTACTAGCACAGGTCACTCAAGGACTCATTCAACCTGGTTTTGAACACCTTCAGGGAAGTTGTGGAGCACAGACGCACCCAACCTGATCAAAGATCACATTCTGTGCTTCTGTGGTCCACATCCTCCCTGGGCAACCTGTGCCAGTGTCTCACCGCCCTCACTGCAAACAACTTCCTCCTAACATCCACTTGCAATCTCCCCTCTGCCTCTTCAAACCCATTCCCCTTGTCCTGCCATTCCCAGACCTTGTCAATAGTCCCTCCCCAGCCTTCCTGGAGCCCCCTTCAGATCCTGCAAGGCTACTCCAAGGTCTCCTGGAAGCCTTCTCTTCTCCAGGCTGCAGAGCCCCAACTCTCTCAGCCTGTCCTCACAGCAGAGCTGCTGCAGCCCTCTGAGCATCTTCATGGTGGCCTCTGGACCCACTCCAACATACACTTGTTAAATGATAAGGTGAAACCTAAGGAAGTGCTGAGATAAGCTAAGGCTGTGATGATGAAATTTTGTGTTGCATGAGAAATCATATGGCAATAACTGACAACAACTTGAGTCTGAAGCAGGTGAAATAGCATCAAGCATGAATCTTGGAGGTGGACCTGAAGCAATGCAAGTTGAGGGATGACACAATTTGCTTGCCTTGAGGTAGAGTGGATGGAGGAGCTTTGGTTTGCTTTTGTGAATGGTTTGATAGAGAAAGTTTTTTAGTGGAATGGGTCCATGTTCTGTACAGAAAACATTAGCTTAGATTGTCTGCATTCAGGATGCAACCATGGGATAACTTAGACACCCCTAAGAGAAGAATTAGCTGGATAGAGGTTTTTGTGGGGAAAAAAGCCAACTATGAGGAACTGCAGTGAGGAATGACCAGAGGACCCCTGAGTAGGTGCCTTTTCTGGAGTGCTTCAGTTGAATCATCTCAAACATGATCTACTTTTGCTTCTTGGAGCTGGCTGTGGTGGACAGCAAATGGCTATGAAGGGGGAGTGCTATACAAGTGCTGATAGCTGATCAAAGCAGTGTTGGGTCAGTCTGCACAGTGAAGGGGTAACAAGAAGTGACTTGATCAAGAGCTGTTGAGGCTCAATAGCTGATAACAAGCTTTATTTTGTAGGGTAAAGGATACTCTTGGCCATGCATGCTGGAGCAAATTCTGTGAGCCACAGAGTGGACCTCTCGTTCTGACAGCATCTTCCCTGCACTTGCTGCAGCACACTTGCTGATCTCAGAGCTGGCTGGCAGGACATGCCAAGCTGGCTCCCTTGCTGCTGGGTAGGCTGCATGGCACTGCTGTGCCTGCTGGAGTGTGCTCCAGCAGTGCTGTGTGGTGAAGGTGCTGTGAGGCAATCTGGAGGTGCTTTTGATAAGCAGTTCTAACTAAGTGTGATGTGTGTGGTGTGGAGCATGTTCCTTTTGAACAGAACTTCTAGTTCCACACAGCTAGGAAACTGAGCCTTCCTCTCTCTTGCAAGCCTCAGTGTCGTCAGTTGTTTTTTTTTCCCCTCTAGGATGGTACAGAAGTTGTGGCATATTTGATGCAGATTTGTGTCCAAAATTAGCTTGGAAACGAAATCTGTAAAGAATGTTGCAGTCCTCCTGAGAAATAAGTCTTGGAAAGAACACACAGCACCCAAAATCTGACACGTGCACAGTTATTAACTTCTGTTAGGAATGGAGGTCCTTGGCTTGACCTGCCACAGTTGTGATGGTTTGGGAGTTCCCTGCCCCCCTACTCTGAAAAAAAATCCCCAGGCTAGGCTCAGCTAGCTGCAAGTTAAGGACTGAAGCTCTGTTTACAGCTTAGCACAATGTACAAGCCCTTGTCAGTAGCCCCTCCCCAGCCTTCCTGGAGCCCCCTTCAGATCCTGGAAGGCTACGCCAAGGTCTCCTGGAAGCCTTCTCCTCTCCAGGCTGCAGAACCCCAACTCTTTCAGCCTGTCCTCATAGCAGAGCTGCTGCAGCCCTCTCAGCATCTGCATGGCCCCCTCTGGACCCACTCCAGATTCTTGACTGCAGCCAGCAGGACTTGTTGATGGTGTTCGTGTGATACACTGCCACCTAAATTGTGGCTACCATCCCCAGATGCTACATCACTTCCCCTCTCCCTCTCCAGAGTGTCCCAGTGTGTCTGTGCCTTGTGCATCCTGCAGGATTTAGCTCTGCCTAGGAGTTTGGAAAGGAAATTTAGTGCAAAGTTGACCTTACACATGTGGAGTGGGTGTATATTGTTTAAGTGTAGGGATGGATGTTTTGTTTACATCTTATTTTTTTACGTCTAATACGAGGAGATATTTGATCTCTGGTGTGAGAGGAGGAGTGTTTTGGGCATGTCTCATAACTGATGGAGTATTTCAGATCTAGGCTGCAGTGTGAGGAGCTTGGAATCTGCATCTTCACAGGTAGAAGCAGGTACATTACTCTCTGAAGACACTCTTGGTCACCTTGTAATTAAAACACTTGCAAAAGGAAACAATTTATTTTACCTCTCCAGCAAAGCAGAGAGCTCTGTGGGCATGTAATGTATCCCTGATTAATGAATTAGAGTTCCCATAACCAGTGCTTCTACGTGCCATTACGGGTCAGGACTAACGTTGCCATAGGAACCATCACACTGAAAATCCAGTGGTCTGTGATCATAATCTTAGATGATTCTTTCTCTTTTTTATTTTCAGGCATGCTAATGAAAACCCCCCTTTTTTTTTTTGTTTAATACAAAAAGAACTCATTATGCCCAAATAAAATTACCATGTGCCATCTTCTCAATATGCAAATACCTGCTCAGGGAGGGGAAAGAAGAAAGGTGGTGTGTGTACGAGCTGCATGTGGGAGTGAAACGTGTTCTCCATCTAGTGCTTAGTGTCATCCTGCTCTCAGTGCATGAATGATTCCCAGCACAAGACTCAGTGCTTTTACTGTACTCATTTATCTAGGATGCTTAACCTCCACTAGCATCAGAAGGGAGGAGGCTGTGCAAACATCCTCTCCCAGAGCTCAGGAGAGGACAGCAGTGAGATGGAATTTTGATGCAGGAAAAACTCAAACCATTAGTTTGACAAAACATTTGTTTGGAGGTTTCATTTTGCTGTAGGAAACCTCTTACTTCTGAGCAGGTGTCACATGGATGTAAGCCAGGCTGTAGAGGTGTAACTGAGCACAGGCAGCAGCCACTGCAGCCTCTTACTGAGTGTTTTAGAAGGAAACTCTGATCTGTGCTGAGATTCGTGTGTGCCAGCTCTTGCTGCCATATGGAACAAACATTAAATGTAAAAAAGATTTGAGAGGGGACATCAGCTCTTAATGAGGAAGGCTCCTGATACATGTAAGTTTTCCACCCCACCCCCCCCACTTTCTATCTTTGCCCTCATTAGGGGCTATAAGACTTTAGCCCTTGCATAAAAAGATGGTTTGTGGTTTGTTTAGCAGGTACCAATTGTGACCCCTGACAGAGGTAATCTGTGTGGCCTCTATACCCCTGTGGTCATGGAGGGAGAATGCCTCCCTGTTTGGGAGGGCAGAGGTCTTTGCAGAAAGGCAGAGGTGGTGTTGCTGTGGTCTGGAGTTTGAGGTGATCACAGTGAGTGTGTGCTTTACCAAAGCAGCTGGGTTTAAGATGTGTTTGGACTGCAGCAATGGTGATGGCTTGCTGGAAGCAGGTGCCACAGGTGTGTGAGGAAGCAGGAGCTTGCTTCCCTCTGGGGCTCAGCAAGGGTGGCTCTGCTGACCACAGGTACTGCCCTGTAAAACACCATCTAGGACCTGGGTCTAGAAGGCAGGTTTCAATTGCTCATCTCTCTTCTGGGATTCCTTGATTCCTCCTCCCTTCTCTCTCCTGCAGCAGTGCCTAGGTGTTTCTAAAATTCTCGTCTTGTTATGGTGCTGAAGGGCTGCAGAATCATCATGTTGCCTCTTTGCAATCCACTGTTTTGTGCCACGAAATGGATAAAAATGGGTTGAGAACAGTTAAATGAAGGTGTGTGATAATCCTGGTGGAAACTGTCAGGCGTTGCCCAGCAGCTACAGTAACTGCTGCAGGCTGAAAAGCTGTGGGCTTGGCTTCTGTGAGAAACACACCAGAATTATTTGCTGCAGCACTCAGAATTGGTGGGTTTGCCATTCCCTTCTGTCTGCCCAAACCAGTGTGGAGTGAGACCAGTGACCCAGGGAGCATGCATTTCACAGAGGGCAGAAAAGCATTTAATGACTTTTTCTTCTGACTTCTCATGGCTTGACCAAGTCACATTATGGAACAAGTCAGTCTATAAAGCATGGAGAACTCTCGGATTCACAAGGTGAATGCAAGTTTCCTGTGTAAGTGTCTAGACTAAAGCGAGTGATACCACTGTAGTATCTCAGTGTGCTAGAGAATCCAGCACACAGCACTAGAGATACTGTAGTATTCCTGCTATCTTACTAGAAAGTCAACTTAGAAACAGCTTTGTCTTCAAATACTTGCTCAAAACCAACCCATCCAGTCACAGTGTGTGTGGGTTTTACTATACCGCTGTCACCATCTGGCTTTGGTGGCCAAGGATGGTTCATTGGTGACATCACTGATTTTTCCACACTGGCAAATAAACTTTTCTCAGTTTGCTTTGAACTCGATGTTCTTATGTAGAAACACTTAAAAATTTAGCATTTGTTAAGCAGAAAAAACAATCCAACATTCTTCCCAGGAGAAACATGGTGCATGTGTATGTGAGTTGTGGCTGTGTAATTTGTTGTGCAATCATGGCAGGTATGCGGCTGGGTTGCAAACAAAGTCTGGTCTCTTCCCTCCCCTTCTTCCAAGGAAGAGTGAGAAGTGCCCTGCACTGATTTCATGTCAGGTTTTTAGTGCTGGGATTCTTGTTTAAGACTTTTCAAACTCAGAGGAGATGGAAACATTCTGGGACAGCAGCAAAGTCTGAACTTGTCAGACAGATGCATGGAAAGAAGTCAGGCTGGATGTCAGTCTGGAGCCTACCAGATGGACAAAATTTTGGTGCTCCATCTCTCTTACATCTCAGGTTTGATTCCAGAAGAAATAGGGCTTGTGCAATTGCATTGCTTGGTGCTGTTTGCCTCTCTGTTTGGTGGGTTTGTTTGTTTTTTCTGATTCAGTAACACTCAACATAGAAACAGATACCTACCTGGAGTCCTGTGTGCAGTTCTGGAGCTCCCAGCACAGGAAGGACATGGAACTGTTGGAGCAGGTCCAGAGGAGGCCATGAAGATGCTGAGAGGGCTGCAGCAGCTCTGCTGTGAGGACAGGCTGAGAGAGTTGGGGCTCTGCAGCCTGGAGAAGAGAAGGCTTCCAGGAGACCTTAGAGTAGCCTTGCAGGATCTGAAGGGGGCTCCAGGAAGGCTGGGGAGGGACTATTGACAAGGGCTTGGAATGCCAGGACAAGGGGAATGGGTTTGAAGTGTCAGAGGGGAGATTGAAAGTGGGTGTTAGGAGGAAGTTGTTTGCAGTGAGGGTGGTGAGACACTGGCACAGGCTACCCAGGGAGGTTGTGGACCATAGAAGCACAGAATGCGATCAAAGATCATGCTGGGTGCTTCTGTGCTCCACAATCTCCCTGGAGGTGTTCAAGGCCAGGTTGGATGAGTCCTTGAGTGACCTGTGCTAGTGGGAGGTGTCCCTGCCTATGACAAGGGGTTGGAACTGGATGATCTCTGTTCTAAGAAATGTTATATCCAGGATGCACTAAGAGAAGACTCCAGATGCATTTCCCAGGTACCATCTCTGTGAGGGAGCAAAATGCCTTTTAGACATTGGAAATCTATGCGGAAATGAGGCATTGAGAGACAAATCCACAGGAACATGAGTTTGTGGTCTGCCTGCTGCCCTTATGGCTTTGTGAAGTAGGTTTACCCTGGAATGAAATGCCCTGTGAAGTCCATAGAGTATAAGTTAAGAAGTGCCAGGTTGGAAGTAGCTTGAGCAAATTTTCCTCTAACTCTCTCTTGCCTTTTGCTGTAAGAGACTCTTCTGTCGTGGGAGTAATTATGCTCTTGCCCTGTTCCCACAGGACCTGTGTCTCATTTGGTGAACAGAAGTATTTAATGAGCAGTGATCAGTTATTCAATATTTTGCTTTCCTTGTTCTTCATTGGTGTTGCCTTGGGCCTTATTTATTACTAGCCCTTATTAAACACTGCTTCTAAGACACAAATTACTGGCTTACTCACCAGCTCTTTACTCTGACTGGAGTGCTTTGAGGATGCTGGGTCAGCCCTTGGGGCTCAGAACCAATGTGTATGTTTTACCTGCAAAGCTGCTGCTTGGCTGTAACAGCTGCTTTAGACCCAGACTGTCCAACTGGACACCCAAGAGGTGAATTGTGTTTTCCACTGGCTGCCTTGCAAAATGCAGGGGTTTGGCTGGCACCATCCTCTGTCTGTGGTAGGAGCAGAGGTGAAAGGGTTGCTGGGGGTTTGCTAGCTGGCACTAACATGTGGAGAATGTGGATGAACAGAGGGACTGGATTACCTTCCTGACTCCAGAGCATGTGGTTACTGGGGTTTCCTGATGAAAATGGAACCTCTTCCCTCCCACTACTGATTTTCATTTACACTTTGTCTTTAAATGGAATTCATCTTTGGTTCCAGACTAGGCCTGGCATTTATGAATTACCCCAAATCAACACACTTTTGAGTGTTACCAGTGCATCACTGCTCATCTGAGTCATGTCTTGTCCCACTTTGGGCCACGAGCTACCTGGCAGTGGAGGACAGAAATGACTCTTAGCCCTGCTCAGAACTGTAGCAGAACTTGAAAAGCCTTCTTGGGCAAATGTTAAATTTCATAGCAGCAGCTCACCAGTGTGTGGCAGGTAGCGTAGCTATTCCTCTTGTTTACTGCCTCTTTAAATGTATTGGCTATAGAAATTTTCCACCCACATAGCACTCTAGAAACCTGTTTTTAAGTCTAGAGTTGTGCTGCCTCTGCAAAGAGACAACCAGCAGGCTTGGCTGACTTGCAGACTCGGTTAGAAGGGTTAGGCAGAGCTGAGCACCTGGGTGGTTGTTCACTGTGCAGGACCACGGCGAGAGTGCTGTGTGTGTGTGGACCATGTCCCTCTGACAACCAAGAGGGCTCTGCTTTGCCTAGAAGTACAAGAGAACTTGAAACCCCACTGAAATGTCTTCTAACACCTTTGCATCTATGGAGAGCTTAATTTCCTGGTTCACTTTTAAACCTGCTCACAACACAACCAGCTGTGAAGGTGCCAAAGCGTCGCGGTCATCTGCTAGGTTTTATTTCAGATACCATTGGCTGGCTTTGAAAGCTTTGTTCCCTGATGAAAATGAATCAGGAGCTGTCTTCCATACCTCTTTCCCTTTCTTTCTTTTTCTTTTACTCTCTCTGTCATGGCTATGTCAGTTATTGCAAAAAACCCAGCCAAATAGCTGTGCTGGCAAAAACCTTAATGAAGGTGCTGTGATAGCAGCTAAAAAGTTTTCCCTCTGGTGCAGCTTTAATTCTGTTTGGGAAACTGATTTAAATTAAATCAGGCAAAAGAATGCTTTTGAGTGTATAAGCTCTGTCTCCTGCGAGGTTTTGCTGATAAAGGTTTTGTTCATGCAACCCTAAAGTGTACAGAAGCCCAGAGCAAGCAAGAACTAACTTGTAGTCCTTAATATGTGACTTGAGAGAGAAGTGAGGGGGGGAAAGTGTAATCAAAATCTCAGCTGAAGACTTCAGAATGTAACTTCTTGTCTTGGAACTGCGATTTTCTTTCTGCTTTGTCCTGCTATGTAGGTGGCACAGAAGTCTGTCTGAATGACTTTGCCTTTCCTAAGGCCATGCATGTGACTGTGGTTTTGTTTTCTCCTCTCTCCTCCACTTCGTCAACAGAGCAATAGAAAAACTGAACGGGTTTCAGCTTGAGAACTATTCCTTGAAAGTTGCATACATCCCTGACGAGATGGCAGCCCAGCAACCTCCCCAACAACACCCCCAGGGAAGACGTGGCTTTGGACAGAGGGGTCCCCCGAGGCAAGGGTCACCTGGTGCCACCACAAGGCAGAAGCCGCAGTCGGACGTTCCCCTGCGCATGCTGGTTCCCACCCAGTTCGTAGGAGCCATCATTGGGAAAGAAGGAGCCACAATCAGAAATATTACAAAGCAGACACAGTCCAAGTAAGCTACTTTACAAAACTGGATTGAAAGCTTTAACACTGTGTTCACATCTCCCCTCTGAAGGGTAAGTTGTAAAACTTCACCACTAACCTGTGTGGTCAGAGAGCAAGCTAAGGTAACAGTCAAGAGGAAATCTTTTGTGTGATTTAAGGACTGGATTCTCTCCTTGGCACATGTTCTAGTACTACCTGACTTGTTTCTCCCTTGTAACAAGAATGAAATTACTCAGTGCTAGTAGAATGGTACTTGATGCTGGGAGAGTTTGCTTACAGATGTAGTTATCATGTCCTGGCTAAAAACATGGAACGGAAAGAGCTGTGTTGGTCTGTGGGATGTGGTCAGTGCAGTGACATTTCCAAGTCTGCAATTGGTTATTCTGGCTTCAGAGAGGATGTTTTTAGGATTTATAAGTATTTTCAGTTCAAGAATTAAAAAAAAAAAAGGGGGGGGGGCTGGGGGGGGAATAACCTTCCTGTCTCCCCTCACTTCTTACACCCCTGTTGAATGCACTCGTTGCCATCAAGTTGCATGCCACACCAAAATGCAGATGGCAGGCAAAGAGCAAGCTGCTAGGTGACCTAAGAAGCTTAGAGCACAGGGGTCTGGAGGAGATAGGTTTCAGTATGCATTAAATCCCTACCCACAAGCAAAAGCTAAGTGCAGAGGGAGATGGAGATTCCATTCAAAGAATGGATACCCTGAAGAGTGGAGAGTGGAAGATGCTGCCTTCAGCAGCAGGCTGATGTGAGCCTCAAGCTGTAGTTGCAGGAGGCAAGACCTGGGAATGAGCTGCACATGAAGGGTATGAGTGTGAGTGACTTTATTTTTGGGAGTGGTTAATGAGGATAAAGGAGTCCTCTCTAGATACACACCCTAGCTCCCCCTCCCAAACCTGGGATTATCATGATTCCAACCTCTCATTAGCATATGTAACCTAGCAGACTGACTAGTTGTGTTTGACAACTGAGGTTTAAAAGATTTGTGGTGCCCTGAGAAGACTTTATTGTGGTTTGCTTATGAGCAACCAGTTTTTCAAGTGGAATCTATAACACTCTTGGGCTCTAAAAATCATGGAAGAGTGACACAAAGCTTTTATCTCTTAAAAGAAATCTGGATAGAGCTGAAAAATGCCAGGTTGCTAACTTTACAAATACATAACTTTGACATTTTCCTTGGTTTGAGGATAAAAAGAGAGCTGTCCTCTACTTCCAGTTGCACCAGGGACTGCCATGGGCTGCTTGAAAATGCTACATCGTGCAGCAGAGCAACCACACTGATACTTCTCAATAACCCCTTTAATTTTCCCAGTTCCTTCTGAGATTGAAAATTTGTTCTAATTTTGGGAACAACTGTGATATGGGGGAGAGAGGAGAAAGCAGAAGGTAGAGACAGAAAGTGTGTGAGACCCACAGTTAATTGGCACAGGATAAATAATATCCAAAGTATTTACTTCATGTGGGTCAGAACTGATTTTAGTTCAATTCCTAGAGATACATAAACTATGGTGTAGACTAAGGCTGGTAGATTCCATGTGGGGAGAGTAGAATTAGAAGAAAGGTAATATCAGGACAAATTCTTAGGCTAAAAAAATAGGTAAGTAATCTTGAAGATGAGTACAAGAACTATGATGTTCCTTGCTAGGGAACTCTGCTGTTGAGGTCATCAAAGATGAGAGACAGCCTTGGCTGCAGTGATGCAGCCATCATCAGTGGAGTGACAGGGCTGGGAAAGCTTGATCAAATGCTGCCTTCAGTGGTTTACCACAGATCATCTATCTAACGACTCCCCTGAAGAGCTTGAGATCTTAATGTTAGAGAAGTAGGTCCTGGTTTCCACAAAAAGGAGATTCAGTTGGTAAAAGCAGGGGGGGAGAAGCTCTTTGTAACAAAAAAACCCAAACCCCAAGTATTTAGGGCATGTGCAAGTAGCTAAACCACTTAAATGTAGTCAGTGTTAGTGTGAAATAAAGGAGAGCTGGAAATCTGCAAGGCTTACCATACAGCACCAGCTTCCAACCAGTGCTTCTGTTTGCTGTCCTTCCAGAATCGACATCCACCGCAAAGAGAATGCAGGCGCTGCTGAGAAGCCCATCACCATCCACTCAACTCCAGAAGGCTGCTCCACAGCTTGTAAAATTATTATGGAAATCATGCAAAAGGAAGCTCAAGACACTAAATTGTGAGTAAAAGGCAGCATTTCATCCTGGAAGCACTGAAAACTCAGTGAGTTCTTGCTGACCGCACTGAAAGATGGAATCTTCAGAAGCGGTCAACAAGTGAACCTTTGTCCATATGTAAGGAGGTAAAGGAGCTAAGAATTTCCACTTGTTGGGACAGCCTACTTGTTTGATCAGTCCTGGCACACATCTGTGTTTTCAACCATTGTCTAGCTGTGATGTTTGAGGTGAACTGGAGCAAGTGCTGAAGTTCCTGGAGCAGCTAACAGCTTTTAATCAGGGAGGGCATAATGAGTTGTAAGCTCTGGCTAAGAGATTTAAGATGTATTGCTTCTTTGCCAGCAGCTCTTGCTGATTCAGTCTGAGATGTATTTAGCAGGTGTATTACAACAAAGCTTATAGGTGATGGTGTGTAAGAATGTGAGCTCAGACTGTATTCTGCATCTAGTATGAATGTGTAAATGAGTAGGGGTCGTGGACAGCTTCTGGGGCAAGAAAATCTATCTCTAAAACTCAGTAGAACTCAAACTATGGTCTCCAAAAGTCTCACTGGATGTAACCTCCATTACAGTACAGAAGAAATTCCCTTGAAGATATTGGCACATAACAACTTTGTTGGCAGACTTATTGGCAAGGAAGGAAGAAACCTGAAGAAAATTGAACAGGACACAGACACTAAAATCACAATATCTCCGTAAGTTTCTGGTGGCCTGATCTCTTTGGTGTGGGGTGTCTCAAACAGCAGTGGTGCCACTGCAGTATGTTTAGGCACAGGGTTCTTGCAAAACCATGTTTTGATGGCTGAGATGAGCAACCTCTCTGTAATATGGATTAAACTGTTACTTGATCTCAGTTAAATTCCATGTAAGTAGTGAGCCTTCATTATAAACTCAGTCAAGAGCAAGCCTAAAAATAGCATGGGCTGTGTGGAGCCTGTGTTAGACTATACTTTACGTGTCAGTTGCTTTTAACATCATATGCCATATGTAATGATGAGTGTTTGAAGCTACAAGCCTTGCATGGGTTCTGAGCTATGTGTGAAAATGAGTGCAACTGTTTTAATTTCGGGTAGAGATTAAATCTTTGGATAAGAAGGGAGGGTTGATGAAAAGCTCAACGTGAGCTTGAGGTGATTGCAGCCCAGACAGCGTCTGAGTGCTGGGCTGCAGCAAGAGCAGTGTGGGCAACAGGGCAAGGGAGGGGATTCTGCCCCTTGGCTCTGCTCTCCTCAGACCCCACCTGCAGTCCTGGGTGCAGTTCTGGAGGCCCCCAGCACAGGAAGGACATGGAAGTGTTGGAGACAGTGCAGAGGAGGCCAAAAAGATGCTGAGAGGGCTGCAGCAGCTCTGCTGTGAGGACAGGCTGAGAGAGTTGGGGCTCTGCAACCTGGAGAAGGCTTCCAGGAGACCTTAGAGTAGCCTTGCAGGATCTGAAGGGGGCTCCAGGAAGGCTGGGGAGGGACTATTGACAAGGTCTGGGAATGGCAGGACAAGGGGAATGGGTTTGAAGTGTGAGAGGGGAGATTGAAAGTGGATGTTAGGAGGAAGTTGTTTGCAGTGAGGGTGGTGAGACACTGGCACAGGTTGCCCAGGGAGGTTGTGAAACACAGAATCACCCAACATGATCAAAGATCACATTCAGTGCTTCTGTGCTCCACAACCTCCTTGGAGGTGTTCAGGACCAGGCTGGATGAGTGACCTGTACCAGTGGGAGGTGTCCCTGCCTATGGCAGGGGATTGGAACTGGATGAGCTTTGAGAGGTCCCTTCCACCTTTACCATTTTATGAAATAAAACAAACAAATACCAAAAAGAGTTTTTTCAGCAGCAGTTCTGTCTCTCTTGACCACTAACAGCCACACTGGCATATATTGACTAGTCTACTTCAAAGTTGTAGCTTTTGGGCTTGAGCTGAGTTTGTGAAGGTAACTGAGACCTGTTCAAATTTAGCTGAGATGAAATAAGAGTTTTCACCTTTACTGGAAATCTGCAGTTCACTGATTAGATCAAGATCTCTGCAGAAGCTTGGCTGTTAGTAGTACTCCTACCCTGAAGTAATATCTTCAGAGAACCTCCTGTTCTGACTAACAAATACTCTGGCATGAACTGTCAAGCATTTGAGGACATCCTGAATTTAGGTCTTAGAGTGAGAATGAGGCTACAGGCTGCAGGAAAGGGAGGAAGTTTGGAAGGTGCATGAAGGTGTAGAAAGAAATGTAAATACATAGAGGAGATAAAAAAAAAAACTACTGCAGAAAACAGATGAAATGAAGGCAAGAAAGCTAAGGGTGATTTAAGTTCCTCAAAAAGAAGAAATTCAAAACAGGGTGGAAGAACCTGAGGCCCTCCTGAAGGTGTGTAAATATTTATGGGATTAGTCTGAGGAAGAGAAGTGAATCAGTTGGGGAAAATGCACCCCAGGAAGTGCATTTTGCAAACAGTTTTCCAAGGCCAGGGTGCCCCGACATGTGCTGTCACAAACTTTTTTGTTTGCAAACAGTACACAGACTGAATGTTGTTGCTTAAAGGAAGGAAATGAAATGTGTAGGGTACATGGGATAAGGGACTTCATTCTGTGAGACCAACTTGTCTTTATTGATGGCACAGAGAACACATTGTCTGTGTGAACACTTGCAGGGTGCTTTTTAATTTAGCAATTTAATGGTTTCTTTGCGTTAAGAGCTTGGCCTCAAGGTTATACTTGTTCCTCTCTGCCTGAAACAGCCCCCTGAAGTTGCCTGGTTGGATCAGTAGATAGATAGCACATAGCCCCCTTTGCTCTCTTCAGACTCCATCTAGAGTACTGTGTACAATTCCAGCACAGGAAGGACATGGAACTGTTGGAGCAGGTCCAGAGGAAGCCATGAAGGTGCTCAGAGGGCTGCAGCAGCTCTGCTGTGAGGAGAGGCTGAGAGAGTTTGGGCTCTGCAGCCTGGAGAAGAGGAGGTTTCTAGGAGACCTTAGAGTAGCCTTGCAGGATCTGAAGGGGGCTGCAGGAAGGGTGGGGAGGGACTATTGACAAGGTCTGGGAATGGGTTTGAAGTGTCAGAGGGGAGATTGAAAGTGGATGTTAGGAGGAAGTTGTTTGCAGTGAGGGTGGTGAGACACTGGCGCAGGTTGCCCAGGGATCTTGTGACTGCTCCCTCCCTGGAGGTGTTCAAGGCCAGGTTGGATGAGTCCTTGAGTGCCCTGCACTAGTGGGAGGTGTCCCTGCCTGTGGTTGGAACTGGCTCATCTCTGAGGTCCCTTCCACCCTTACCATTCTCTGATTCTATATGACCATTGGTTCTGCTTCGTCTAATGAGTCTTTCTCCTGGTCTCTTCATCCAGGCCTTTTGGTAAGCTTGTCCATAAAGTCAAAGGCAGTTGTTTTTTGGGAAGTGTTGTTTCTTTGGAGTGTTGTCCACCACTCTCCTTCCTGAGGCAGTGCCTCTGTGCTCTCACACTGGAAACTGAAGAGCTGCCTCACTGGATGTGTTCTGTGCTTGCCGCTGCCTTGCTGAGCTGCGCAGGTTGCGGCGCTGCCTGCTGTGCAAGAACCCAACCCTTGCATGCTGCTTCCTGGCTCCTTCCTGCTGTAGGCTCCCTCACCCCTCCTGCATCCTGCTCCCAGTTTGTGTTATTTTTTTTCCTTTTAATTTAAAATTTGCTTTGCCTTCACCCCTTCAGCTCACCTCTTCTCAGCTGGTGAATATGCCAACGCTTCCCAGCCAGTGTCTTCTGCTCTGCCACAGCAGCTCAGCATTTGTTACCTGACAAAGCCCTCACTCAGTGCTGCTGCACTTCTGCTTCCCCTGGGGAGTTACTGGTGTTGGGCAGCAAATGGTGACTTGGACACAGCTTTTGGTTTTCCTTTAAGGAGGATTTGGAGGCTCTCCTGAAGTTTCACTGAGGATTGGGCTTTTCTCCCCTCCCTCTCCTTCCGGGAGGAATCCACTATTGCCCTGAAGGAAAGAAAGTTTATTGTGGTCTGTTTGTGGAGTGTCTAAAATGAAGCCCTCCCTGGTGGGGCTGGTGCGGAGCACCTGGTTGAACACTGCTCACGTTCCTACAGTGCGAGATGGCTTCTACCTTGTGTTACACCCAAGCACACCTCGACCACCTGATGCCACACCTCACTGCAGAGGTGTGTGTGTTTGCTGTGAGAACAGTTTCTGCAGATTCTCTGAGCACCCTTTGAGCCCTGTGATGAATTGTTACTCTGCTCTCGGGAGGACAAACTCCACATGCTCGGATGTCGTCGCGCTCCGGAGGTAAATCATGCCCAACCTCCACTCTTTGCTAATCAGCTGCTGCTGTTTGGTTTGCAGGTTGCAGGACTTGACACTCTATAACCCAGAAAGGACCATTACAGTTAAAGGCAGTATTGAAACTTGTGCCAAGGCCGAGGAAGAAATTATGAAGAAAATCAGGGAGTCCTATGAAAACGACATTGCTGCTATGAATGTGAGTTGTGGTGTGAGCCCTTCTTGGAACTAGAACCGTGTGAGGGATGGCTGAAGGTCACCTGGCCTAGTAGGAAGGTTGCTCAATGTCAGGCCCCTTTGAGAGCTACATGAAATTGTGTAGGGTTTTGTCCCCTCCTAGCATTTCCAAGGGTGGGAAGTGCACAGACTGGTCTGTGTGTGCCCTCTCTCACTGCTCTCATGGCAAAAACTTTCTGATATCACATCAGAATTCCCTTGCTGCAGCCTCTCCCTGTTGCCTCTTCTGTTAATTTTGTGAGGCTTTGACAAGGATTTATTTTTTACACATCTTTGCTATTTTAGTGAAGGCTTCTCTGATTTCTGTGGAGTAGGGGAACTGAGGAATGGTTTCGGGTTGTGGAAACAAATCAGTGTTTCACTCGTTCCTTCTGCAGCAAGATGTGCTTATCTACTGCTGTTTGTGTTCCAGCTTGTCATATTTCTTACTGGTGATTCCCAGCTCCTTCATGTTGAAAGTACATCATATGGGAGCAGCACCTCTCCTGCTTTCAATTATTTAAGATTTTTATTAAGTTTCTTCTTGATATACATGATAAAAGCATTCAGTTATTCAAAGGTGATTGGTGGTTATCTAATGAAACCAATGCACCTCATTAGCTTGCCAAATCTTACTAATGCATATTGAGAAGTGATTGAGGCTTTTGATAAAGGTTTTTTTTTTGTCTGCATCCAAATCTGTGGTCTAGAATCAGACTGGAAATATTTTCAGTTGACAGCAGTCTCTGATTTTCCACAAGGCTTTATGGTTTGCCTACTGGTTGCAGGCAATATTCTCCCTGGTTTTTTCCTCTCTCCCACATTATAAGTAAATTGCAGGACACAAAGCAACACACAGGGACCACACTCAAGAATTTTAGTGGTATATTTTTGCTTCATATAGTGAGCATGAACATGGGGTGAGATTGAGGCTGCTCTTCTGTGTGGCAAGGGTGGGGTTAGCAGGAATCTGCCTCTGTTGCTGGATGGATTTCAGGTTTAGTTTGTAATGAGCATTAGAACAGTTTTCCAGTTTCTGGGGGGTTTTGGTGTTTCATGATTGGCTTATCTTGATGGCCTGAGATGGTTGGTGCCTGTCTCTAGCTGTGGTGTTTGCAAAGTAGTCTATCACTGGATAAAGAGAGAGTCCAGGCAAGTTTTGTGTCTCGGATGGCACAAGCTCCCCATCACTGCTGCCACTTCTGTCAGGGATGGTCAAACAAGGTACGTGGGACTTGAATTGATGCTTTTGCAGCCAACAGTGCAGGTACCTTATTTCATCTTTGGCCAGGCATGGGAGGGAGGATGGGGTTAGAGCATGGCATGTACCCCAGGTCATGAAAAAACAAGGTTTGAGCATAGCCTTTTTCTGTTTCCACAGGACTATCCTTCCAGTCTAAAGCCAACATTATTGTTTCTCTGATAAATTTATTTGTTCTGAAAGTAAATTTCACTGCTACCCGAATCTCTTGCTGTAAGGTTCGTTGTATATTTCTCTGATTGAGCTGTAGCAAGTGGTTCCCAACTGCCTTTACTATGTGTTATTAAAACTGTTGACCTGCACATCTGCCTGGGAAACAGATTTGAAGCAGAGTCCTTGGGGTGATGGAGATGAAATGTATTTTTTTAAATAAATAACACACTGACATCTTCTCAAAAGGTTAATAGCCTATGCCAACTAGGGTTTTGATTAAAGTTAATAATCAGGATTGTAAATCTTAAGTAACTCTTCTGCCTTTTGCAGCTTCAAGCACATTTAATTCCTGGATTAAATCTGAATGCCTTGGGTCTGTTCCCACCTTCTTCTTCAGGAATACCACCCCCCGCAGTGAGCGTCGCCTCCGCTGCTGCTGCTGCTTCGTATCCACCTTTTGGGGTAAGGTTTAGTGTATGGTGATACTCAACTGTCTAATGCTGCTATTCAGAACTAATCAGTTTGCTGTGGTTCTGCCAAATTGCTTCAAAAACCTGGAAATGGAGTTTCAGGAGCTGTGTTCTCTCAGCTTCCTGAATGTTGTCTGCTTTCCTGCTCAGGCAACGAAAATATTCCATGTGGCTGTGGTTGGGAGCAGGCATTGGTTGGTTATTTAATGCAATGCTCAGTGACATCAGGAAATAGTGGGGTTTGGAGAAGTGAGAAATCCTATTTTCCAGAGAACTTCACTTCTGAATAGAGGAAATGTCATAGGAAATGGGATTACAAAATTCCAGAACTTGTAATTAACGTTGCCAGCCTGCAGTTGCAGAAGGAAGGCAAAGAGAACATCTTGGCTATAAAGAGGTGGTTCTAGATAGGCTTGAGGTGTTTGAATGCAGTCATTTTGTAGATGTACGAACCATGTTGCAATGTAGGGATGCTAAATATGTAGGATTTAAATTACAGGAATGGATCTCCAGACAGCTGTGATTTACTTGCCATGTTGCTCTCTAAGAAATACATGGAAAAAGTTCAGTGGGCTCTTAGTCAAACCCAGTGCTGATTAGTAATTGTAAATGAGACATTTTACTGTGGAGCAGAAGATGATTTGCTCTATCAGGAGGTTCCAGGGCCTGTCAGGACAGAGATGGCTCTGTTAGTCACAAAAATCAACTTTATTGTAGATCTCTTCCCTGTTTCTGGTGGTGCTTGTTAGCAACTCAGTGGAAGATGAACTTTGCTTCTCAGAGCTAATTTTCAGATGACAGAACTTTACAACCTTTGCTTAGCTCTCTAGATATTATGTAGAGCTAAGTCTGAGGCCCCTCATGAGGTAGAAAAGTGAAAATGCAGCACTGCACACCAAACTTCATCAAACAACTGAAGTGGGCCTCCATACATTGCACCCAAGGATAGTTGCTGCCTAAATAATCTTCCTAGGAGGAAGGAACTGGAAGGAAGCAAGAAAAGGTCACTGTAAGGAACAGGAAGCATTCCACGCTCAGGACTGTCTATGGGAATGACCAACTTGGGTGTTGTGAATGTCATACAAACTCTGCAGCACACAGGAGTGGCTTGATCAGGAGAAAGTGCTCTGAGGAGGAAGGAAATGTGCTTCTACTTGGTTACTTCACTGCTCCTGCCATGCCTCTATGACATTCTCTGCTCCTCAGCATCTCTGCACTTGGATTAGTATGGCAAACTAAAATACAAAAGGCAGATTCATTTCCTTGTTGTGTAAAATGTCACCTCTAGTAATGCATTGCCTTCATTTACTTCAAGTGTAACTAGAGGTGATGTGTCAAGAGTGTGTAATGTTTACTTCAGAGGTAGTGAGAAGTGTAGCCTTTTCCATCTTTTTACTCTAGACTTGCACAGGCTACCTACCTGTTCTTGAGATTCATGTTGTAACCTATGAGTACTGTTCCTCATTTTGACTAATTTCTTTCCCTATCTTTGTTGTGGTACTTTTTCACTTCAACTGTGCATTTAAACAGTGCTCAACTGGTGACTTCAGCCTCGTTGCGGTCTGTCCCTCTGTTGGCAGTGCACCTTGCTCCCTTTGTTTGGCCTGATGCTTTCCAGGTTTCTGCAACTAGGATAGTGTTGATATTTGGGAGAAAACCAAATAAAAAAACACCAACCAAATAAAAAACCACCAACCAAATAAAAAAACCCCAACAAAACAGGGAAAAAGTGTTGTTGTGTAAAGGTTCAGAAACCGCAGCTGAAAAGGACTGCACAGAATTCTGTCTTGCTGCTCTTCATGGTGTTTGTGCAGTCTCTGAATCAGATCTTGTTCCAGGTAGCTGAGGTGTATGACAAACTGCTGTGTAGAAACAAAGAACCAACTCACAGGTTGAGAGGATAAATTATAGCTTTTCTACCTTAGGAATGGTACCAAGGCAGGCAGGCTCTGGACCTGCTCCTGAGGCAGGCCCTGGACCTGCCACCGAGGGCTTCTGAGACTGCCCCAGTTTGGGCCCATGAGGCTACCCAGCACTGGAGGACAGAAATGACTCTTACTTCTTTCCAGGAAACTATCTCACTATTTTTATTTCCTTAAATGTGACTTTATTTGGAAAAGAGCAAGTGTGTCTGTGAGCCTCAGGGAAGGCAACCCCTCAGATCACTTGCAGTAATCCTTCCCTGGGGGCATGAGAAAGAAGAATGAGTTTATCTTTCAATGCAGTTCTCAAACAAACAAAAGTTCTTTTTCTTTTATTTTCAAACTTTCTTCAGACAAAGACTTCTACTGTTGTTTGTGCATGAAGTTTGTTTCTGTAATTTCTGAGTTTTAATATCTTTTTTTTTCTCCTCTAGTAGAACAGTTTTTCAGATGCTGATTCTAAATAGGTTATTTGGGCATATAGAAATAGAGCAAAAGAAAAAGGCTGGGTGCACTGTGAAGAAGAAATGAGAAATGGAAATGGTTTGTAAGGCTAAAGGCGACTGCAGAGGGAGATCCAGGAGAGCTTATAAGAGATTGAAAAGAAAATCTGAGTAAAAGATGCTTCAGGTGAAGAGGGTTGATAGTGGCAGCACTAATGAAGAAATCTCAGGGAGCCATGGTGTCCATTTACCTGTGAGCTATTTGTCACCCACTGCCACAGCAGAGATCCTTTTAGTGTTTGGGTGTCCTTGTGTGCTTGGCAGCACTGCAGCTGGTGTTGAGGAGATCCTACTCGGGCAGCTGAGAATCCTCTCTGAAAACCTCTCTGGCAGGAGGGTTTGAGAAGTCTATCCTGCTGCTGTTTCATTTTTGTGAGGGCAAATTTTGCCACCTGTTCAGGGCTGGACAGGAGCAGCTCTCTTGTGTCTCCTGTTTGAGAGGTCCATTTCAGCTATGCTACCATCAGACACCCCTTGGCATCCCAATGCCCTTGAAGCCCTTTTGAATGTGTGCTTACAAACCATATAGTGAGCTTTGGGACCTCATCACGATGTGCCTGAGAGTTCTGAAGCTTTTGTTTGGCTATGGTTGTGTTATGGACCCTTTCCTCATCCTGTGGGAGCAGAATCATGGAATGGGAAGGTTGGAAGTGACTTTGAAAATCATCCAGTTCCAATCCCCTGCCATAGGCAGGGACACCTCCCACTAGCACAGGTCACTCAAGGCCGCCTCCAACCTGTACTTGAACATCTCCAGGGAGGTTGTGGAACACAGAAGCACTGAATGTGATATTTGATCATGTTGGGTGCTTCTGTGCTCCACAACCTCCCTGGGCAACCTGTGCCAGTGTCTCACCACCCTCACTGCAAACAACTTCCTCCTAACATCCACTTTCAATCTCCCCTCTGCCACTTCAAACCCATTCCCCTTGTCCTGCCATTCCCAGACCTTGTCAATAGTCCCTCCCCAGCCTTCCTGCAGCCCCCTTCAGATACCAGAAGGCTACTCTAAGGTCTCCTGGAAGCCTTCTCTTCTCCAGGCTGCAGAGCTCCAACTCTCTCAGCCTGTCCTCACAGCAGAGCTGCTGCAGCCCTCTCAGCATCTTTGTGGCCTCCTCTGGACCTGCTCCAACAGTTCCATGTCCTTCCTGTGCTGGGGGCTCCAGAACTGTACAGAGGATTCCAGGTGGGGACTCACAAGTGGCTGTCCCTTGGGTCAGAGGAGGTAGGTGAGCTTTAGGCATTTGCAGAAGGTTTTTCTACATAGAAGTGATCCTTCGTATGTACTATTTTCTCATGGCAAGGTGTTGCTGTGGCTTTCTCTGGGAACAAGTCCCACACAAACTGAGGTGTCATCTTAATTACCAAAACAAGTCTGTCACATTCCTGCTGCTGCTTTTTATTTCTCCATGGCTGGAATGAAAAAAAAAAAAAAAATCAGCTTACTGTGCAGATGTAAGATTTTGTTGCATTGCCAGAGCTGGAAGTGACAGGTTTGAACATCCACACAGCTGTAGCCAAGCATTCCTCGAGTGTTCAGGAGCTTGGGGCTGAGTCATTAGGTTTAGAGGTGTTCATTGTGAGCTGCTGTGCGATGCTTCATCCTCTCCTTCTTCATGCAGGATTCCAAGGTGTGTTTGACAAGAGCATGGACACTTGTTCTGCAGCTGCTGCAAGAACAGTCCAGGTTCACAAACTCCAGAGGATGTTATTAAACACTGCTTTGCATTCAGCACCTGGGGCCAAGTCCAGGAGAGCTGCTCACAGAGGCCTGCAGTGACAGGACGAGCGGCGATGGTTTTAAACTAGAGAAGAGTTAACTCAGGTTGGATGTCAGCAGCAAGCTCTTCACCATGAGGGTAGTGGAACACTGGAACACATTGCCCAGGGAGGTGGTTGAGGTCTCATCCTTGGAGGCCAGATGGAGCTCTGGGCAGCCTGATCTAGCAGAGGATGTACCTGCTCACTGCAGGGGGTTGGGCTGGGTGACCTTTGGAAGTGCCTTCCAAGCCAGACCATTCTATCATCTGTCCCTGTGATGGTTCACACTGGTGCAACACCAAAGGCTTCTTGCATAGAGCCTCATCTAACTTAATCTCCTAAGCTGCATGTTCTGCCTCACTAAGAACCTGCTTGTTGCTTTGCTCTTTTGTCCTGGCAGAGGAGTCCCTGCAGGAAGGTAAAGGTTGTTCTCAGCACCTGTTTATGCACAGAGGTAAAGGTCCCTGTCTGCACAGGCCTACTGCTTCTGTCTAGAACCCAGCACCACATCTACTGCAGGCCAACCATTTAATTTTTTTCCCTTCATATGTACTTATCACTAGCAACTATTTTTGATACTAGACCTGTACAGTTCATTTGCCAAGTCCAAGCTCTTTTTGTCTGTTTGAAGACCTGGTTTTGTGTAGCCATTTAAAAGCTCTGTAATGGCATCTCATATTGTGTTTCCATTCTTCAATTGTCCTTTAATTTTTTTTTTGCCAATATCCAAGATCTGTGTACCTTTTTTCTGCCCCCCTGAAAGAGAAGTGGATTGGAATGTGTGGGAATCATTGCAATGTTTTAAGGGCTGAGGGAAAAAGAGGACTTAAGAAATGTCTTGGTTAAGAATATTAGGAGTTAAATTCTTCTTACTGTCAAGCAGACATAATTTTCATGATCTTGGTGGTATCATACAGTTGTTGTTGACTGTTTTGATGGATATGTGCCCTTGTGTGACCATACTAAGCACCAGCAACCTTCCTCTTCATATTAGTAGCTGATGTCTTGTCCATCTGCTTTTGGACCTGGAGAACCATCACCACTACCACCTCTTTACACTTAGATCTTCCTCCTTAACTTAAATGCTTCTGTGTTCAGTTGCCAGTTGTCTTGTTAGTCTGCCCATAGTCAGCAGTAATGAATGTCACAAACTGAGTACCTGCAAGAGGAATTGGGACTTGTCTGAGGGAGGAGAGCAAGATTCTGCAGGAGTGATATGCCCTGTGCTTATGTTTTCCAGAAGCTGTTTATTTTAGGAAGCATCCCAGCAGAACTACTTCAGAGGCAGCCTTGTACTGCTCAAAGCTGTTTGGATGAAGTTGCTGTGTTTGTCTTCTGAGCTTTGAGGAGAATGTTGCTTGCTTATAAAGAACAGAATTTTGCTCCCTTGCAACACTGAAGATTTTAAAATCTCTGTATAAAACAAACCCCAAAACAATCTTTGTCTTGAGTTCAGCTGTGTACAGTCATGCATTAAATGCACCTGGCTCATTTGAGGTCCCTTCCAACCTTACCACTCTATGTACTAGTGGGAGGTGTCCCTGCCTATGGCAGGGAGCTGGAACTAGATGATCTTTGAGGTCAATTCCAACCTTACCATTCTATGATCTACTGGAGCCCAAGGGGCCACATCCATCCTCTTACAGTTGAAACTGCCTGCTTAATTCTGCATCTGGCTGCACTTCCCTGTAGCATGTGGGTCTGAAATTTGGCATTCCAATGGTATGGGGGGGAGAGGTCTGACCTATGGAGGGCTCATCCTGCCCTTCAGTGTCTTGAAACAGGGTGGTAGAATTATTTCTGTCAAATGTACTCAAACATGTAGGAAGGTAAGGAGGAGACAACTTTCTCCCACAAGAGGAGCTGATGCCAGCTGTCCTCTGGCATCTGTAAGAGAGAGATGAACTTCTGCTGTGTGAAGGTAGCTGAGGCAAGAGATGCTCCTCTGCAGTAGGACTGCTTTCTCTACTGACCTTTTTGCCTGTCTGTGTAGCTTCTTGAAGCTCTACCCTCACAAGGCACTTATTTCTAAACTTCTCTCTAGCCTCACAGGTCATTTGTAGGTGCTTGACATGGATGGAGGCTGGGGGTGCTTGAAGGAAGGGTGGCTGGAGGCAGGGCTGGGGGTGCCTGAAGGAAGGGTGGCTGGAGGCAGGGCTGAGGATCATGGTTTATTGGTTGGACTTGATGATTTTAAGGCATACTTCAACCAAAATGGTTCCATGATTCTCAGAAGGAAGGCAAGAGAAAAGGCAGTTACCTACAGTAAGCAAATCCAAATCATCAGCCACCTCTTTCTGCTAGGCTGATAGGTTGCTTTCCCTTTTCCCTTTGCCATCTTCTGAAGCTTTGTTGCAGGTGACAAACATGCTAATGGAAAACTGTGGTCAAGACACAGATTCCTTATTTTTATTATGCAGTGATTTTACTGCTAGTAAAGAAAAGATCTTCTGTATCACAAAGGTAAGGTAAGAGATAACTCTTGTGCTTTGGGCATGAAAGAAAAGTAACTTACAGTGAAAAATTGCTTCATTGAGGGGTCTTTGTTTGAAGCCCTGAGCACAAAGGAGAGCCAAGAGGAAAAACTGTCCTGTGTCTCCAGGTGCTTTGACTCTTACTTGGTGGAGTTGGGCTCCTTTGGATGTCCAAGTTCCCTAGGATTAGCTTGTGCCAGCTGTTAGATTTAAACCACCCAGAAGTGGCACAGCCTGCAGTTGTGACTTTGCCCTGAGTTGGCTGCCTTGTTGAGCAGTAGATGATTTTGTGAGCCAGGAGAGGATGTGGTCCTGGGGGTGGGGGGTGAAGAAGGATTTTCCAGTGCTTTTACAAAATGGCTTTGTATCTGTGAAATGAAAACCATACATGTGCAGTGCACTAACTCCTGGAGGACACCGTAAGACAGCTGCATTTTCTGGTGGGGGAAAAAAAAGTGCTACCTACTTAGACTTCTTTTGAGGATTGTAGTATCTTAGTGCCTCAAACACACCTTCCCTGATGCTTAAATTGAATGAGTTGGTGACATGTTGCTGACAACTAAGATCTACTCTATGGTGCACACTGTGAGATTGTTCTGCCCTATGGAGGAAGTAGTTGGTTCTCCTGAGGCCTCAAAGCCTCCTTCTCTGACCACACTGTGTTGGCAGGGACCCATGGCCAGGGAAATCAGAAACTCCCTTGCCTCTGGAGATGGTCCCCAGTGAGGGAAGCCGAAGTGCAGCCAGCACTGTGTGATGTGCAAAGCTCCAGGACCTTAATGGTCGAAGTATTCAGTTAATTTTACTTGAGGATTTTTTTTTTTGCCAGTGTTTTGAGGTAGTTCTGTCAATAGCATCACTCATTAATTGGTAATACACATATCCAAAAATCAAAATGGCTTCTTCCTCACTGCAGGTCTGGATGCTTGTAGTGGTATTTGTAGTTCCCTGGGACAAGAGATAAGAATTTGTCTTCATCTGCTGCTCCTAGATTCTTGTCTTGAGCATCTCAGACTCTCAAGCTCTAAGTAGCAGACTCAGCATTTGCTGAATGTGCAGTCTGGAGAAGAGGAGGCTCCCAGGTGACCTTCTTGTGGCCTTCCAGGATCTGAAGGGGGCTACAAAAATCTGGGGAGGGACTTTGTAGGCAGTCAGGTAGTGACAGGACTGGGGGGAATGAAGCAAAGATGGAGGAGGGGAGAGTCAGGCTGGAGGTGAGGAGGAAGTTCTTCAGCATGAGAGTGGTGAGAGCCTGGCAGGGGTGGCCCAGGGAGGTGGTTGAGCCTCATCCCTGGAGGTGTTTAAGGCCAGGCTGGATGAGGCTGTGGGCAGCCTGATCTAGGGTAGGGTGTCCCTGCCCGTGGCAGGGGTGTTGGAACTGACTGATCCTTGTGGTCCCTTCCAACCCTGACTGATTCTGTGATTCTATAAACAGGAAATTTAATTCCTTAAGGTGCCAAATATTATCTTGTTACTAGAATGTGCTGAGCTCCTCCAGGCCAGAAACTAAAATAGGTCAAGTCCTCATTCTGGTGTTGCTGGCTCCATCTTCAGTTGGTTTGTTTGCTAAATGTGATGGAAAAAGAAGTGACCTTTCAATGTTTTTCACAACCTGTTTTCCTTACAGGTGCCAAGGCACCTGAGAGCAGTGTCTTAGTAAAAGAGATGATTGAGTACCTCTGTGCCTCAAACCTCCCCTCTTCGTGGGCAGTTTCTAGGAGTCTGGAGTGCCCTATGTGGCTGGTGCCTGACAGGCACTGCTTTTGAAGTGGAAGTGTTCTCTTTGCCTAACCAGTTTTGGTGGTCCTGCAGTGTTGCAACCCTGAATACCTCTGCTTGGTGCTCGTGAGTGTCCAGCACCATTCCTGCTGACGTAGTCTCACAATCTGCTCCTTATGCTGATTTGTTTTTGCTTTTGGCTGCCTCTTCAGATCAAAAGGTGGCAGATTGCTGTTCCTGGCATTGTGGCCAATCAGATTTAGTGAAAAACAAGGAGTTCATGCCATGTTCAGAAATATGTCAGACCTGTTCCTGCTTGTGAAATGCCTTACAGCCAGCCTGCCAGAAAATGTTCCTTCTCTGCTGCTGTGATTTCTACCCCTTTGTTCCTGGCCAGGCTTTCATCTTGGAAGCACTTCTGATAGGTGCAGTCCTGTCAGTGACTTCTGAGGAGATCCCCATGGCTTGCCAGGGAGAAGATGGTGGTGATGAAAAGTACTAAAGCCAAGAGCCAAGAAGCAGAGTGAGCAGCATGAAACTAGATAATTTTAGTAGCACCTCACAGAAGGTAGTGACCACTGTGTAATAACCAGCAGTGCTGGAGTTTCAGGGGTGCAGAAGCAGTAGCACCCCAACTGGAAATACCAACAGGAGTTATTGCTTAGGTTGTCAGACAAGAGTGGCTCAGCTCAGCTAGCTGGGCAGAGGGCTCTTGCCCTCACAACATCCTCCCTGAGTGTCCAGCACTGATAGAGGGGGACAGGCAGAGCTGCATGGCCCTGCTGTGGGCTGCTTGCCTCCAAAAGGATGATACTTTTGGTTCATCTAACGACAGAAGTGTTTCTTCTGTGATGCTGCAAGGGCAAGGCAGAGCCAGCTCTGCTCTGAGCACAGCAGCTTGCCAGCTCAGAGACCTGAACCAGGGAGCTTGGTGGTGTGATGGGATCCTGGATGCTGCAAGTGTGGTGTTAAAGCTGCTGTGGGGGAGTTCCTTGGAAATCCTTCCCACCACCTTTTGTGCTGCTTGTTATCAACTGGGAGCTCATGTGAAATGAGGGGCTGGGAGGGTGTTGGCAGCACAGTCTGTGCATAGGAGAATGGGTGATGCTTAAGGGCATCCAGAGTGAAGAAAACACAAAGCTGCTTCTAAATTGTTTAGCTGGCACTCAACTGGCTTAGCAGTGAAGAGCCCTGTGAGCTGCTGGAAGTAGAGGTGGCTTTTCAGGTAGAGAGTGTGGCAGAAGACTTTTAGACTCCCAGTGAGGGCATAAATCTATTCTAAATAAAGTCAAGAAGCCCAGAGGGTGGGGGGAGCTCAGGCTTCAGTCTGTTAACCTGGCCTGGCAGCAGCACTTGAGCTGATGTACACAGTGGTGACTCAAGAGGGATCTGAAATGTTGTCCAGCTGTAGGCCATGTTAGACCTGTCCACTAGGACTTGACTTAAGTTTTCTTTCATCACTCCCTTGCTTCCAACAGAGTTAGCATTGGAAAATGAACACCCTGGGATTTCTTTCACCAGTGTCAAAAGCTTATTTTTATTAATGCAATGAATCCTAGTGCAAAGTCTAAAAGATACTTGGCTTAATGCTGGCTTCTCTTTGCTGCCAGCATTTCTTACTAAAGGCATTTATTACAGCCATAGGCCAGGACAACTCTTCCCATTGCAGAAACATGGTTTACATTTGGGCTTTGGGTCTGGTAGAGGGTTTGGGTAGAAGGATACCTCACTGACAAAGCCTAGGGTGTTCTGAAGACCCAGTGAGTCATTTGCAAATCTGTCTTGCCTTGCTGATTATGGCAGCTGGCAAGGGGGAGAACTCTTTCATGCAGTCACTTACTGCTGGTTTGGTTTCATCCATTTACAAAGTGGATTTCTTTATTTCAGAACAATAAAACATCAGTAGCCCACCAGGCTAGCTCATAGCCAAACATTGACTGAGGCTTCTCCATGCAGTCTTAAAATAGTTCCCATCACAGCTAAGACAAAATGGTTGCTGGCCAGGAGTGGGCAAGATGACTTTGTGACTTAAAATAAATGTCTCATCTTAAGAGAATTCATTTACAACACATTTAAGAGTAAATTAAGACATGTACTGGAGATGCATAATGCACTCAGAAAGCAGCAGGGATCTGACCCTGTCCCCCCTGGTGCCTGACACACAACCTGATTTACTTCAGTGGGGACAAAGTTTTTAAACATTTACAACCTTATCCCAAATGTTGTTATGGGTTTACCACTCACATAGATCCCCTGCTCCACTGAAGCTATGGAGACACTTAAAAACACGACTAGGGACAAAACTCTGCTGTTGGCAGGCTTGCAGCAGCCAAAACAGTGGAATTTGTACTGTTGAGGCTTGTGGAGAAAGGTGAAGATCAATGACCAAGTGAGCATGAGAGACATAAATAACAAATAAACCTTCTTACAGCCCTGCACACTCATACTGACTACAGGCCTGACCCAGGAGCAGCATCGGCTGAAAGCAAGAGGTAGATTCATCTTGGGGAGGAACTAAGCAGCCAAAACACTTTCTTTAATGTTCCCCATGTGCAATGCCCACATCCCTTACTCTGCTGGTGTGGGACCTACTGTTTTACTGTTGTCTGAAGAGTCACAGCCTTTTATTCTGAGTGTTCATCCTTCCCTGGCCATGCTTGGGCTGTTACACAAATGTGAAATGAGGAGGTTTTTCCTCCTGGTGATCTATGATCTAAGTTCTCTTTGTCTGCTTTGAAGCAGTTTGTAGGATGCTGCAGGTAGCCTGTTGGGCTTGATAGAGCTTTCTCATTCTACAAGCAGGAGCTGCAGAGAGAAGAGCAAAGCAGCAAACTTCCTTGTCTGGGAGCCCTCAGCTTCGGGCTGTGGTGTGACACAGTAGCTCCTGTGCTGAGAAGGGCTTGGGGCAGCATCCCAAGGAGGGGAGAAGCCTCACCCCAGCCGAGGCTGGAAGCTAAGGACCAGTGTGCCAGATCAAGTATGATGTGGGAGGAATGGCAGCAGAGAAGTTGTGTTTCTGGGGGAATGCTCTGCAGGGATGCAGAGTCTGGATCAGCCCATCCTGACAGTGCAGGGCTTCCAGGCAAGCAGCCAGGGACTGCAAGGTTTATGAACAGAGCAGGCTGAACCCTGGGTGCAGGTGGTGGGAATTCAAGAAAGGCTTTTAAAGTTTTTTGCCCCTTTTTCTCTTCCAAGAAAGGGAAGAGTTGGTACAGGCTGTGCAGCTAGAGACAGTGCTGGTGTTCAGGGTCTTGCAGGGGGGATGGAAGGAGGCACAGCCAAGCTGCTACAGGTGAGAAGGAGCTGGGCTAGCCTAAAACCCTGCAGTTACTGCTCTGCAGGAGCACTTGCTTAGCTTCATCCAGTGGGGTGGATAAATTTTACATCTCAGTGCTAGATCACTGCTTTCACTCATGATTTAAATGAGCTAGAAGGAAATCTCATTTGAGCTGACTTACCAAGGTCCAGTTCTGTTCTTTAGTTACCTTCCCAAAGCTTTGGTGCACTCCTGTACACCCACAGCTACCCTGCATTAAGACACTGACTACATCTTTAAACCAGGATGCAGCTTAGCATTTCCTTGGGTTAATATAACTTTTCTTACATTTCTTGTTTGAAAAATGGTGAGTGGTGCTTTTCTTATTTGCTTAATGTTTAACCTCTGGTTTTCACCAGGCTACATCTGGATGGGAATCAGAATCCAATTCATGAACCAAATCAGCATTTAAAACAGTCCTCATTAATTAAATGTGCTGGAATTGGATGAGAACTCCTTATTGTCTTTATCCAACACACTTAACTAATGGAAGGCAATTTTAAATGCTGATTTTTTGGTTTTGTTTTTTTTTAATTCTAAACCCTAAGTTCTCCATCTGAACAAACATCTGGGTGGTGTCTGCATGCCCCAACTACATGAGACAGAAACTTCACTCCCTAAAGAAACATTCCTCAAGCATATGCAGGCCTGCTGCCCTACCCCTCAGTGTGCAGCTTGCTTTGTACTGTGCAGACCTGTCCAGAATTAGGGTTTGACTGCTCCTGGGCCAATGCCACAAACATTGCTAGAGCAGAAGTTGGGTCTGCTTGTTGCAGACATCTGAGGCAGTTACTTACAAAGTGGGTTGGCTGTAGGGACCATACATCCTGGAGAACCTCAGTTACTATTTTAAGAAACCTTTTTTTTGCACATTTCTGTCAGTTCCCAAGCCTGGGCTGGTCTTGAATAAACCAATTTCTTAGCCCCTAGCACAGGAAGGACATGGAAGTGTTGGAGCAGGTCCAGAGGAGGCCACCAAGATGGTGAGAGGGCTGCAGCAGCTCTGCTGTGAGGACAGGCTGAGAGAGTTGGGGCTCTGCAGCCTAGAGAGGAGAAGGCTTCCAGGAGACCTTAGAGTAGCCTTCCAGGATCTGAAGGGGGCTCCAGGAAGGCTGGGGAGGGACTATTGACAAGGTGTGGGAATGGCAGGACAAGGGGAATGGGTTTGAAGTGTCAGAGGGGAGATTGAAAGTGGATGTTAGGAGGAAGTTGGTTGCAGTGAGGGTGGTGAGACACTGGCACAGGTTGCCCAGGGAGGTTGTGGAGCACAGAATCACCCAATGTGATCTTTGATCTTTGATAATTTTGGATGCTTCTGTGCTCCACAACCTCCCTGTAGGTGTTCAAGGCCAGGCTGGACAATGCCTTGAGTGACCTGTGCTAGTGGGAGGTGTCCCTGCCTATGGCAGGGGGTTGGAACTGGATGATCTTTTGAGGTCCCTTCCAACCTCCCCATTCTCTGATTCTATAAAAATCTCTCTCCTGTTTAATTTGCTTTAAATCATGAACATCAAAACCAGCTCTTTTTTCTTCTGCCAGAAAAAACCAAACCCAAACCTAGCTGAGGCTTTTAAATGAGTATCATAGCATCAAGTTCAATTTATTATCTGTCCACCTCCTTAGCCACAATAATTTTTAAATCCCTTTGTATTTACTGGAAGACTACCCTGTAAATGAAACCCATCAAAACATAATGCAATGAGTACACCACTCATCCATCTTACAGAGCCTGCTGTGGATCTTAGGATGGAAGAAAATCAACCATAATTTAATCTTCCCCCATGCCACGTCACAGAAGTCACAGAGCTTTCCAGGAACTCCCAGCTTGAGCACTATCAGAAATAGATTCTTAGGTCTTAAACATATGTTGGAAGCACTAAATTTAGGGAACTGTTTTCCCACTCTGTGGAATCTGAGCTTCAATGTTCACTCCCCTAACAAGGCAGAGTTTGCTTAAATATATGAAATTAAAAAGCTAAAAATACAGATGTGTGTATATATAATTTTGGGGAACCTCTGTCAGTAATAACTCTGGAGAACATCTTCCAGTTTATCTTTTACTACTTCATTTTAAGAAGATGTAGTTATAAATTATAATTCCTTTACAGTGCAGCTGTTAAACCAGTGTGGAATTTGTAACTGAAGTTGTAAAGTTTAAGTCATGGAATTAGTCATCAACTCATTTTTGACAAAAGCCTCTTGAACATGGAGAATTCTGTGCAATTTTCTCATCTTCATAGAATCAGAGTGGGAAGGTTGAAAGGGACCTCAAGGATCATCCAGTTCCAATCCCCTGCCATAGGCAGGGACACCTCCCACTAGCACAGGTCACTCAAGGCCTCATCCAACCTGGCCTTGAACACCTCCAGGGAGGTTGTGGAGCACAGAAGCACCCAATGTGATCAAAGATCACATATTCAGTGTTTCTGCGCTCCACAACCTCCCTGGGCAACCTGTGCCAGTGTCTCACCACCCTCACTGCAAACAACTTCCTCCTAACATCCACTTTCAATCTCCCCTCTGACACTTCATTCCCCTTGTCCTGCCATTCCCAGACCTTGTCAATAGTCCCTCCCCAGCCTTCCTGGAGCCCCCTTCAGATCCTGGAAGGCTACTCCAAGGTCTTCTGGAAGCCTTCTCCTCTCCAGGCTGCAGAGCCCCAACTCTCTCAGCCTGTCCTCACAGCAGAGCTGCTGCAGCCCTCTCAGCATCCTCATGGCCTCCTCTGGACCAGAGTGGTTTTGAGTGGTTAAAAATCAGTGTGGCTGAGGAAATGGACATGATCTCTCTGACTGCTGCCTAATGTTACACTGCAAGTTAACTTTGGTCACACCTGTACCAAGGAGTTTCTATGGTTTGACATTGACAGGCTCTCTGCTGATCCTTAATCAACAGGTATCAGTATTACACCAACAGTGAAATTTAAAGAACCTCCCTTTCAAAAGCAGTGAGAGTCCTTTAGGAGAGAAGGATTTTAAACCTATCAAGAAATCAAAATTGTGAGGGACGGGGGTGAGGAGTGTTGCAGCAAGCTGACTACAGCCAGGCAGAAGGTACAGCTTCTGTCCTTTGGCTTTGCTCTCTGTTTCACGTTTGAGGGTGAGGCAGCAGAAAGGAATGTCAGTGGTGAATTGAAGCCACTTTCTTGGCTAGTTTCAAGTCATGCTTTGGGAAGGAGAGAGGAAAAACTGTGCTGCAGGCAGATGGGCAACAGAGTGCAGGCAGGAAGTTTCTGTGAACAGAAGTAATGAAGTTTGGTTTGTTACTGTAGTTGAGACATGTCTGGGGGTAGGCTTAGGTAGAAACTATAGAAACCCTTGAAAACCAAGAGTGAAGTTACAGGTTTGGTTTGCAGCAGTGTTGTACAAACTAGCTGGGAGGTTGTGTGCAGTACTTCAAAGTTCAGCTGGAAGAGGGTAGCTGGAGTTGTGTGTAGGAGGGAAGGCTCTTGTAGGAGCTGGAGCATGTATGGACAGTTGAAGGCAGGGGTGAAGGAGATGAGTGAGCAAGGGCTGGATGGATGATTATGATGTCTGCATCTGGACTGGGAAGAGAGGTTCCTCTACACTCAGTACAGTTCCTATGTGTGCTTGCAGCAAAACCAGAGAACACAAAATGCCTGGTGAGTGTTCACCCATTTAGAAAGAGCTCTCTCAAGTGGTGGGATCAAGCAAACACCTCCACTGGTGCTTCCAAGCTACTGGGAATCTTGCTGGGATCACAGTGAACATGTGAAAGGATTGAGGTTGAGTCCATACAGGATGTTTGTAGTGACAGAAGGAGAAAATGAGTAATCTTCTGGAGAGCAATAGAACACATATAATGAAGTGGCTGGTATCTTGAACTACAAATATGCAGTTCTAGGGTGTAGTTTGGAGATTGTGTTACAGTGATCTTTGGCAGATTAAAAGGGTGTTTCCACCATTTCCCATGCCCTGACCTAACTGATGTTGCTTACTCCCTCATCCTAGAATTGCCACTTGTGTGGCTCTCTAGTTAGTGCAGCTAGACCCCCACTGCTTGTCTTAAAAATCAGCCCTCCTGCTGGCCACAAAACACACCTGGCAGTGGGGAGGGCTGCAACTGGTGTCCCTGGGCTTTAACCAGCAGAAACTGCCTGCACATCCTGGTGCTTGGTAGGTGTGAAAGCACAGGGGGAGTTGTGCAACTGTTGCCTTCACCTGAGGTGCCTGGCAGAATGTGTTTCTATTCTTAATATTCTGGTTTGGGTTTTTTCTCACCTGGCACATGGAGCTGTGCCTGGAATTTGTTTCCCCCGAGGCTCCAGTTGACTTGTGTTTACCAAAAATAAAAGTGGTAAGACTGGGAAACAAGCATTTTGCTCTGATTTGTTTATGCTTAATGCCCTGGGACTTTGCTTCCCCTTGAAGAGAAGTTGCTGAAGTTTGAAAACAAACAGAGAGAGGTTTGGGTTTTTTTCTGTTGTTGTTTTTAGGCTTGCAGCTGCTGTGTGCTTTGTGTTGTATGTAGCATATATCTTTGACTGCAAATATCCCAGAAAAAAGCTCCTCCTGTGAGCTTTCCATCTGGGGGTCTGGGTCCCTGCTGATGAAATGAGCGCAGCTGGTCCCACATGCTCTGCTCTCTGGTGCTCAGGCTGGTCTGCACTGAGTGAGGATGAGCATGGCTGCTTCATCTTCAAACACCTCCTCAGGAAAAGGGTTTGTTGGCTTTGCTTGAGGGTAAGCAGAATTTTGAAAATATGTAAGAAGGCTCCATAGAGGAAGAAATGCTTTAAAAGGGAGAGGGGTCTTAAATGCCTCCTAGTTCAAAGGAAGGCTTGTGAGAAACGCTTTTGAGAAGTCACCCTGATGTAAGTGGATGGATTAATGGCATGGTGGGTTCTCAGCAGTGCTCCATTAGTCCCAGACAAGCTCTTGTGAGGCTGGAGAAGTAGTCATGGGTTATTGTGGCATCTGCGATCCTGCAGTTCGATCGCCGCTGCGCAGCACACAGAGCATCTCAAGTGCTGTGCTGTGCTCTCCAGCTGGAGCCTCCACTTGAAAGCAATAGGAAGCTGCAGCAGAGCCTGATATCTGATGGGTACTATGTTAGGGTCCTCTCATTTTTAAGAATGCCTGATCTGGCATCTAATTTACTAGCCTGCCGGAGGCCTGCTGCCAAGGCTCCAACTGTTGCATAATGTTACACAGGAGGAATTGCTGGCAGTTTTCAAGCTGGCTATCGTTCCAGATCACTCCCACACAAAGGAAATTGTAGCATATATGTAACTGTGAGGGGTTTTTTTGTGCCTCTCTCAGCATAATCTAAAATTAAGAAAATAAGCAGGAACACTAGAAAGAGTTTGCCTGCTTAGGCTGTAGCCCATCTGCTTGTGGCAGCCTCCTCTGTGGAGCTTTCCACGTGGAAGAGAATTCAGACAGCGACAGGTAAGAAAGCAAAGCCTCGCAGAGAAGCAACACCTCAGCTAGGTCATAAAATGCTAAACGTCGAAGCTGCAAGTGTTTGATGGAAGATGAGAGACTCCTTTTGGCTCAAACTGTTCTTTCATGTTCTGTGAATCTTGTGGTTCCCAGGAAAAAGCTCTGTGATGTCTGAATGTTAAGCACCATGAGGGGGCAATCTTATTTCCGTGCCCGTTCCGTACCCGTTTTCCTGTCGGTCCGATTCGCGATGTTCAAAAACATTCACTGCATCTTCCCTTCTTCCCCGCAGCAACAGCCCGAGTCTGAGACTGTTCATCTGTTCATCCCAGCCTTGGCAGTTGGAGCTATTATTGGCAAGCAGGGACAGCACATCAAACAACTTTCTCGTTTCGCAGGCGCGTCTATTAAGGTATGATTGCACCCAGTAACTTGTCTCTTGTACGCGACACTTCCCGCGAGTTCGCACAAGCCCTCTTGTTGTGAAGGTCCTCCCCCACTCTCTGCTCAGAATGTGATGTGATAAATGGTGCATTTGTTTATAAATCATCTTTTAATCTTCCTTAAGACAAGATAATTAGAAGTGTGTTTTCGAACGTCTCCCGAGGTGTGAAATATTAAGCTGCAAAGAGAACTACTTTGGTGGTCTCGGTTTCTTAGAAACAGGCTGAAGCACTGAATGGTGCAGAGGTTGAAGGCTTTCTTCTTGCTTTTGGCAAAGTGAAAATTGGTGAGGTAAATTCCCTTGCTGAAAATAGCAGCACAGGTGAAGCCTCATGCTGCTGTGGCAGCTCTTGCTCTGTTCTGGCTGGCTGGGTCTGCACGGCCAAGCTCAGATGGCTCCGGACTGAAGCGTTCGTGGTTTAGAATGACCCAGGTGCTCCAACCTCCTGGGCCTGGTCTTTAAAATCATGCTTACCTCAGCACCACCCAGCTGTAACATGTGGTGATTTAACAGCTTTTAACATCCAGCTGTTCCTGTGGTAATTGCCTCAGTGTAGCTATGAACAAGTTGCCTTGCAGAGGCTGACCCAAAGGACACTGAAGTCTGAATTTTAGGCAGTTTGGAATCCTCCTCAGCTGTGTTACAGGGGTTAGTACCAGTTGGTACCCAGTGCCACTCCTTGGGTTTCTGCTGCTAATGCCATTGTAATCACAAGTATCTTCTCCAGGTGCTTGAGCAGAGCCACACTCTTCTGTGCTGTAAAGATGGTTTTGTCCTAAATTAAGTGTGTGTGGGAAACAGAGTGTGTAGCTTTGTTATGTGCTGCTCAAGTGATGCTCCCCTGCACAGGTGAAGCAAAGGTTTTCTTCTCATTTTTCTTCTTCCTCAGGAGATCTGCCCTGTGAGTGCAGTGGGATCTGCCTAAGGTCGGGGCAGAGGAGCAGGAGCTGGCTCTGAGTTGAGCTTGGTGTAGCCAGTGAGGCTGGGCTGGGCTTGGCAGGTGCTCATCTAAGTGTACAGAGCAAAATAATTGGGGAGCTGATGAATGAGTCTTGTGTGTGGCTTACTCAATGCTGATCTGTTTACTGGCCTGTCAACCAGCTGGCAAGCTGCCTGATAACATCCTTTATTGAGCAGTACATTAAATAATTGTTTTAGTACCCAGATGGTTTACATTAGTAGGGTACTAATAATCATATTTTTAGTGGGGGAAAAAAGGAAGAAGAAAATGTGAATTAAAAAAGCAGAAATCAAATCTGTCTTGCATAGAGGTTGGTTTGTTTCATCTATCTCCTCTTTCTCCATTCTCTTAGTTTGTATCTGAAGTGGTATATGGAAGGTACTGCTAGGTGGAAACAGAAATATGAGGTAACCTGGACTTAAGGAACCCCTCCTAACTAGTTAAGTTATTCACTGGAAGAAAACTGAGGGGAAAAGTTTCCTGCATTTCTCATGCATCTGGCTAAGGGAGGCCTCTGCCCTCCTCTACTGGCTGGCACTCCTCTACCTTAGCATGTTTAACATATTTGTGTTAACTGAAACTCAGTGAAGTTAGGGAAATCTCTGGTCTTTTGTTTTTTTCAGTGGGAAGAAGGAAGGTTTTTGTGGAAATAAGATTAAGTCTTAAAACTGCAGAGGTGCAGAGTGTGCTGGCTACATTGGGAAGCTGCATGTATGCCTATCAACAAAAATAAAAGTGCAGCTTCACCTGCAATCTGACAGAAGAGCAGAGAGTAGCATGCTTGCCTTGCTGTCAAAGTATTAACTACACTTAGTAGTAACTTACTCAGAACTTCTGGATTTACCTTGTATGGACTACCTGCCCTTCATTTTTGGGCTAAATAATAAACTATGAATCACCAAGGAATTTGTTCTTATAGCTGTGAGTCTAAGAGTACTGCCTGAGCAGCTCCTAACTTGCCAGGCTAGTAACCATACTTTGTGGAACAAGTCTTTGTGTATGACACTGAACTTGCCTTGAGTTGTGCTGCAGATTGTTACAGCTGAAAATGTTTTACATCCTGACACAGGTTGGGAATTTCTTCCTCCCACCCAGTACTGAAACCTACCAGGCTAGCTCAGATGGCTTGGCAGTAAGATGAGGCTATATTGACAACAAGGCAAAATGTACAAGCATACATACACAGTGTATTTACTAGTATTTACAATTATATACAAATTAGAAATAATACAGAAATCCAAACTCCTTCTTGGACAAAGAAAACACTGTCCAGAAGGGCTCAAACCACTCTCTCCATCTCCCTCTACTTTCCCAGACAGACAAGCAAAACAACCAGCAAAGCTTACGGGGAAAGGGAGTGGAGTGAAGCAAAGAGGAAGCAAATAGATCCAGCATAACAGACCAGAGTGGGACAAACTGTTGGCATTTTTGCTTTTTTATCATTTATTGGTTTGCTGAGAGGGATATAGGCTCCATCATTATTTTCTTTTCACAACCAATCAGCTCATTTCTCTCGTTAACATATTCTAATTAGCCCCAAACCAGCACACATCTCTATGCATCTTCTTTATGTTCAAGCTGAGCTGTGTCCATTTGGTGAAACTCCTTAGCCTCAAAGTCAGACCAAACTGCAGGTGCACAGAGGTTCTGCATGAGGCTCTGCCATCCAGCCTGTCACTGCAGAGGTGTGTGGGGCTGTTGATGAGCTCAGGATGTGTTCCTGTGCTGGAGGTCACTGCTTGCTACCAAAGGCATGGTGTGAGGCTCCTGCAAAGTAACCAGGCAGAGATTTCTGGGCTGTCCGCTCTGTGCTGCAGTTCTGGGATGTCACCTTGGTCATAAATATTCCCAGAACTGGAAGCAGTTGGGTTAAGTGTTGCAGGTTTGGGGAGTACGAACTTGTCAGCTTGTGAGCTGGCAAATGAAAGAGTGGTTGTTTTCTGCTTGGAAATGGAAAAGCAGTTCTCTAAGCTAACAAATCTGCTATTTCATCCCATTTGCTACAAATACAACTTCTCTCAAGTGCAAGCAGCCCACATTAACACAGAGGTCTCTTAGGATGTTCCCTCAGACACTGAAATGTTAGTGGGTGCATGTTTCTTACACAGCCCTCAGCCATGTTTTACTCCAGTTGCTGACAACAGGGCATATACCCCAGAACATCTAAACACCTGTAAGATGGAACAAAGGCTTGATGGAAAATATTTCCCCTGAAATTTCAATGGAAGTGCTGGTGTTCAGCAAGAGAATGTGAGTTGCAAGACAGGCAGGCTACAATGTCCACTTTGAATGGTGATCGTTAGGCTGAGCTCTGCTCGGTCAACTGACTCCAAAATGTGCCTCGAGATTATGCCCCTTTAAATACTTGTATTCCAAAGAATGAATGGATTTGGTCTGTGCTTGCCCTTACAACGTGATGTCATATGAATGCACTACTATAAAACGAAAGTGTATTTTTAGATACAGCCAACTGGAATGCAGAAATCACAGGAAAAATAAATATGCAAACTATATGAGGAGGGTGCGATGTTTCCTCCATCTTGGGGCACAATGTGAGTAATTATATCAACTTCTGTTAGCAAAATTCTTTAGTGAAAATGAGGCATGGCTTCTGGTAATTTGTCTGAAATAAACTACAGCTGTTAAATATGAATAACATCCCTGTGCCAACAGCTAAGATGAAATCCTGTAGTGTTTAATACATCGCCCATTCAACAGCGGCTATGTAATGCTAGACGCAACAATGGAAATGTCAGTTGTGATAAACAAAAGATTCATCCAGAATGTCAGAGGCTACTTTGAATTATTTAATGCCACTGGAGTCTGGGAACAACACCCATGGAAATCTTACTTTTGTGGTGACATGAACTGCTAAAGACCCTACAGGCATCTCTGTCTCAGCTCTGGTGGAGCTTTAATTTTTATTTGAGTCATACAAACAAACGTCTGTAGATTAAAAACCCCTTGGAAACTGCAAACTCCTTGTCCAGTGTAGTGGAGTGGTTTGTATCTGATTAGTTGCAAGAGCAAAGTGATCTTCTGTTCTGGTCGGGAGAGATGTAAATTTTGCTAATGACCAAAACTTGTTAGAAGCACTATTTGAGTTAGAGACTAGGGAGCAGAATCTCAGTCTATTAAGCATACTTGTGTGTTTGACGGCTGTGCGCCTTACATCGCTCAGACACATGAAAATGGCTTCTGGGATTTTGCCCTGTGTGGAACAGTAGCTGTGCCTCTAATTTTCACAAGTAAATTTGCTTATGTTTTAGCCAATTTCTCTGTATCTCATTATAGCTAATTAGTGCACTTTGAGGAGAACAAACTCCTCATGATCGCAGAAGTGCAATGCTGCTGCTGGAGCGAACAACTTTTCGCTCTTGAACAGAATGTGAGACTGAAGCGGGGAGGAGGTGGTTTTAAACTATTCCTTCAAAAGACAGCTACCAAAAGCTATGTTTATCCATTGCAGATTGCTCCTGCTGAAGGACCAGATGCCAAGCTGAGAATGGTTATCATCACTGGACCTCCAGAAGCTCAGTTCAAGGTACAACATATTAAAAACTCGTTGGTCTGTAGTGGCCTTTGGAGTGTAAGGGACAATACTGAAAGCAGAACTCCTGGTTCCAAGCACTCTTTTATTCAGAATTTTAGGAAACACTTGATTTTTTTTTTTTTTTTTACTTTCCTTTTCCCTAAAGGTATCTCCTACAAGTATGAGTAATGTGGTACTATCAGAGGCCACTTTCTGGTCACCTGAGAACTGGTGGGAGTTTCATGCAAATCAGAATGGAATCTAGCATGAAAATGTGGCCATATTACATCCCTCGTTTTCCTTTTTTTCTACAAGCACAGTAGCTCAGTCTTTCTAGACTGTCTTCATACATGCAACAGTTTAGTGTGCTTAATTGAAACAAAGCCGACAAGAAGAGAAACTGAGTCTTCCCAGGTTACTGTTGCATGCCAAATGGAAAAAGCTTTTTGTGTAGCTCTGTAGATAAATGCAGGGTTTCTAATTGCATTTGCACTACAACTACAAGGAGATATTCACCCTGATTACCCTGTTTGTGTTCAAATTGACTTCCGGAGTGGCCTTCTGCCTAAAGTGCCAAGGGATAAATCTAGTTACCCCAAGAGGAGCTGACCACCTTAGGGATGATGCAAACAACTCAGTGCAGCAGCCTGGCCTCATGGCAGCTGAGGCCCAGGGCAGGCAGGAAGTCACTTGGGAGTTCATGTCCTGGCATCGTTCTCTTGCCTGTTCTCGTTTCTGTCTTTTGTATTTTTGCTCCAGGGCATCTTGCAAGACGAAGGTGCACAAACTTCAGGCATATCTAGAATCAGTTTCACTAAAGCCTTTAGGAGCTTTGGAAAAGTATCAGGGTAGGCATTTTGCAGCAGTAATAGCGAAGCAGATGCCGTTGGGATTATTGCTCAGCTACCCTACACGTTTCACAAGCTACCGAAGGCAAAGCATAATTAGCAGCTCTGCCTCCTCAAGGTTTTCTGTGTGCACGTGGGAACATGGTATGTTCCACATATGGGGTGCTTTTGTCATCTAGGATCAGCACAAGGTCAGATTCTGGCCATCTTTCCATCAGATATTGGTGAACTTGCCCTCGAATGATAGCAGGGCAAAGTAGATTTGGACATCTCTTGTCCCGACTTCTCACCTAGGTGAAGGCTACAGGTTTTTTTACAGCTTCCTCAGACTTGAAATCCCACAGAATTCTTTTTTTCCAGCTCTTTGTCCCAACCTGGAACATGCAGTGAGAAAATTTTCCCTTTTCTGCACCCCATACATTGTTTAAAACCACAACAGTCAGTCACTTGTCTACTCCTGGGCTTCTGCTTGCACCAGCACAGGCAACACTCTTGAGCTTGCTGGTCCTGTGAAGGAGAGAGGCCTTTGGGGCTTCCTTCAGCTCCAGTCCTTGTAGTCTTTTACTACCCTTTGAGCAACGCCCTCTTGGCTGAGTTGGGCAGAGGCAGAGTTGAGTTCTTTCTTTTACCACCACTGTTCATCTGAAACACGCCTAACAGGACCCAGCTTAATGCTGTCCTGAAGTTCTGGTTTAGAAGGGTCTTCTCTATCTATCTTTGAGCATAGAGTATTGCTTGTTAGGCACCAAGAATGTAGTCTGGGTGCACAACAACTTGAAGTGGGAATAGCTGCTGCCCAGATGAGTAACCAGCTCTCGGAGAGGCGATGTCATCCCAGAGCCTGTGAGTTTGGCATTCTTTCCCTACTACATTGTGTTCTGCTGTTGTGATTCATGTCCATGGTAGTTGCAGTGGCTGCATCCCTTTCTTCCTCAGCTGCAGTGGCCTGAGGATGTGGTATGCAGAGCTATTTATTGGCACGGCAATGGGAAGAGAATGTGCCACTGTTTACAACCTCTGCTGCAGTGCTCTGAGAGTTTAATCGTACCTGTGACACCAATATTCAGAGGTGATTGTGTTGCCTTGGATCTGCGAAACAATGGAAGCTAACATACTCAACTTATTTCAGTCAGTATTTTACGGTGAAGAAAGTGCAGTCCAGCTAGAAATCCCCCTTTACTTTCCAGAACCAAATATTTGGGACATTGAAACAGAGCTGCTGTCTGTTAAAGTCAGTGTCACACCTTGCTTGATAATGCAGCACTAACAAATTTTCTTCTTAAACTCTCTCCTACTGAGCCCTGCAGCCTGGGCAGGTTGTCTCATGGTGTTATGCTCATGAAAAATTGCCATCCAAATGAAAAGGACTAGGCTGGCTACTGCCTGTCTCTGACAAATTTGGGAATACTTGCAAATCTGCAGCTTGAGATGATAGCTGTGAGTAGTGTTTTATTTGCCCTTGGCAAACCCTTTTGAAGGGTTTTGCTGGAACAGGAATCTCTGATTCCAGGGCAGCTGATGGTGCCAGTAGTTGTACTGAATTTTTGAATGGCTTCTTTGTGTGGTCTTTTGTCTTAACTGGAAGATGATGGCTCTTGTCCCCCAGAACACAGTCCCATGAACTGCAGTATCCCACCTAAGCCAGAGCCACATGTTACAGATTATCCTGTGCTCTTCAGGTGGAGTTTGACTTATCCAAAATACTGAGTGCTCACAAGGTCACAAAATGCCTATGTTCTTACCCATTCCAGAGCAGCATGACCTTGAGTAGGCTTTTAGGAGGTGAGCCAGAAATAAGATAAGCTGCCACAATTTAATTATCACATCATAAAACCTTTTGGATGTTTTCTTTTCCATTTCGTTGCAGTGGTGACCTGTAAGATGTGGGATCTAGCATGTAGGCAGTGATAGGGTTACTGAGCATGATTTAAAAGATGGTAAAGAATCCGAACCCCAGAGGCTGTGTGGTACCAGGGTTATGGCCTTTACAGAGCGTCTCCTCAGTCTCTCAAAAGAAATGTCTTCCTGATGCCTTTTAAGAGGTGGAAAGTAGATCTGGTTAACGTTTCTGAAGAACTAACTGATGAAGGGGGGCAGGGAATAAGGAAACAAATGTGTTTTCAGATCAGCAAGATTCATGAGCTCTGTCTCAGTGGATATTCTCCTTGCTACCAGGTACTTACTTGTTCCCTAGAAAAGGGAACTGTGTGCTGGTTGGAAGAATGCTGTTCCCATGGTGCTATTTAGATCTAGGCAGTCTGATTTTTCACTTTAAACAATTGAGCAAGCCCAGATTATTTTTAAATGTGTGCTGAAATGGATTGTAAGAGTAAGCTGCTTGCTCTAACCAGAGTCTTTATCCCCTGACTTGGGTTTTGGTGTTGGTCTTGGGGTTTTTTTTTGAGAAGTGCTGATTATGGCTTGTTTTGCTTAGCATCCTTAACAGTTTCTGAGCCAATTAATTGTGTATCTGCTTCTGGGTGTAATAAAAAGTGCTTAGGCAGGTAGCTCTTCTCTCCACCACTTCTGAGCTCCACAGAGCTGTAATAGGTTGGGGTTTTTTAAGCAATATTTCTACTGAACAGCAGAACAATGATGGTTTCTGTTAAACTGCTCTGCAACTCCCTGGTTTGTCATGCAATCTTTCAAGTCTGACAGCAGTGCTTCCTAGCTTGGTACAAAGAATTGTTGTATAAAAATGGTTACTGTATTTATTAGGGAAAATGCTTTGTCAAGGTTGTGAACTGAGAATTCATTCTGTAGAGTTTCTTGAAGTTAACTAGATTTCAGTAAGTGTATTCTCTAACTCAAAGTATTTTTGCAGGCTCAAGGGAGAATCTATGGGAAACTTAAAGAAGAAAATTTCTTTGGACCTAAAGAAGAAGTGAAACTTGAGGCTCATATAAAAGTGCCATCCTATGCTGCTGGTAGAGTTATTGGAAAAGGAGGCAAAACTGTAAGTAGCTGAAATAAAACTTTAACTGTTGCTATGTTTCTTATTCCAGTGTGTACATAAGGCTTAAACCTTTAGCTAACTAACAGCTAATCCTTTGAAGTCTCATTACAGCAGGTGTTATTTTCTTAGCTGTACTTCAGATTTCCTTCCTTCCTTCTAGCATGGAGTCAAGAGAAGCCCATCTCCTCTCATTAAAAAATCAAGTCACCTAAGGAAAATCAATAGCCCCAGTCAGATCTGCAGGGCTTTTATTAATTGAAATGTAATTCTTCCATATAGAATGTACAGACTCCCACTCAAGACCTGCTTCTGTGAGCTTCAGGTTGTGCCAGATGGTGCACTAAGTTTGCATGAATCTCATTCAATTAAAATCAAATCCCCTATCTCCAGAGGTGGCTTTTCTGGACAAAATTGAGTGAAAACAGAATTTCTAAAGAAGTGGTAAGAAATTAAGGCATGTTTGGACCTCACTATTGCCCCACCCCCAATTAATTTGCTTCATCTTAACTGATGGCATTTCTCAGGCTCAGTTTGTTGTACAAAATGACATTATTGAGATTTTTCAGCAGTGAAAAGCTGCTAATACTGACATATTTTTACATGGCTGTAAATCAGGTGCTAGCTGATATGGTTTGGTTTTGGGTCTCTATCCCTGAGTGCAGCAGGCTCTTGAAGCTGTCAGGAGGCAATGTGGTAAGGGGTTTAAGGACAGACATCTCTGAAAAGCTGCTCATCTGAACCAGCTTTAATTTAAATAATGCTCCATCTTATTTAAATAGAGTATATACAGGAGAGGCTCTGACCTTACCTCTATAGAAGCTGACAGGCTTCTGAAAATAATTTGGACACCTCTCGTTGCACTTCCTGGAGTCCTCCATCTTGTGGAGACTTTTCAAGGAAAAATGTAGAAATAATTTGACATTCTTCTTCCCCATGTTATACATTGTATGAGTTTTCTGACCTTAAGCTCATGAACTCAACTGTAAACAAAATTTGCTTTTTCAAGTAATGTATTTAACACCTTCTGTGTGTTGTATTTAATCTTTAAAACACTTCTACAAACCTAGAGGAGCTGGTGCTAATTTGTTAGAGACACAAGAGGCTCCTCTTGCAGAGTGCATGCTGCTGCACAAAGATGTTTTGTGCATCTAACAGAGTTAGAGGGCTTCCTTTTTTTAAACACCACTTGTTTCTGTGGTCAACAGCATTTTTGAGGCTGGGGGGTTGTGGATATTTGTTCACTTACAATTTTCTGATTCTTACTATCTATTTATAGGTAAATGAGCTTCAAAACTTGACAAGTGCAGAAGTTGTAGTCCCTCGTGACCAGACACCTGATGAAAATGATCAGGTGGTTGTGAAAATAACCGGCCACTTCTATGCATGCCAGGTATGGTGGAATGAATTTCTGTATTCCCTTTATGCTTCTCCATGGCCCTTCTTTTATATCCATGTGCAGAGCCAAGGGATGGAAGACTTTGACTCAGGATATAGAAAGCACTGCTTGCCAAGGCCCTCTAGTTATCTTGCTAGCACAAGCTTTCCTCACATCTTACGAGATTTCCGATGATACTGCAGTTACATGTTTAACAATCTCCTTAAATTCTCCTAGCAATATGTAGGCTCTGGCCCTGCTAAAACTCCCAAAAGGAAACCCAACCTGACTGGATTGAAATTCAGATGGGAGATGCGTGCAAGCCGGCTCATAGCACCTGGCAGGAATTGCATCTACCTATGCAATTTGTGTTCCACCTGATCTGTTGATACAATATCATAAAGAGAAGGGTGACCAAATTCTTTCCCTCACCTGACAGTTCATTCAGACCACTTCTTTTTGATACTTCACTACCTGTGACTTGCATTTCAGAAAGGAGGTGGGAGGGTGCCAAGTCCTGAAGTCTGACTTTCTGGATTCCCTGGTGTATAAAAATGTCCACTCTCTATTAACACAGCAGTTCTTCTGAAACATCAGTATCTGCAGAGGAGTAAAATGGAATTCCATTGTAGCTTCAATCATCTTAATGTCAGTAGCAACCTTCCTACGTTTATGCTTTCTATATACACACCTATATAATGTGAGAAGGCTTGGAGGAGACCTTAGAGTAGCCTTCCAGTATCTGAAGGAGGCCTACAGGAAGGCTGGGGGGAGATTATTGACAAGGTCTTGCTATGACAGGACAAGGGTCAATGGGTTTAAACTGGCAGAGGGAAGATTGAAAGTGGATGTTAGGAGGAAGTTGTTTGCAGTGAGGGTGGTGAGACACTGGCACAGGTTGCCCAGGGAGGTTGTGGAGCACAGAAGCACCCAACGTGATCAAAGATCACATTCAGTGCTTCTGTGTTCCACAACCTCCCTGGAGGTCTTCTGTGCTCCACAACCTCCCTGGTGGTGTTCAAGACCAGGTTGGATGAGTCCTTGAGTGACCTGTACTAGTGGGAGGTGTCGCTGCCTATGGCAGGGGATTGGAACTGGATGATCCTTGAGGTCCCTTCCAACCTTACCTTTCTATGATTCTAAAACTGACCATGCAGGTAGCTCTGGTAGGTGGAAAAAAGAAGTTAAAAATTAAGTTGTACATTATGATTAATCCAAGTACGTTTTAAGTAATGAGTCATCTTCTCAGTACTAGGGATTTAGTTACTCCAGCTTATCCTAATCCCAGTAGCCCCTGTAGCTGCTTGTGAAACAGCAGTGGCTGCAGCGCGGCATCACGATGGCTTGTTTATTCTTTGTGTCCTTCAGCTTGCTCAGAGAAAAATTCAGGAAATACTGGCTCAGGTAAGAAGGCAGCAGCAACAGCAAAAAACATTGCAAAGCGGACAGCCTCAGCCAAGACGGAAATAAAGGTTTAGGAACGGCCCATCAGAGACAGATGCCAGACCAAAGACAGACTGTGCGACAAAGAGACGGGTGGCGAGCACCTGTCGAAGTTATATGCAGAAGATCCACCAAGCCAATCACCTGTTCGAGGACCAGGCAAACGTTGAACGCTGTCTCTGAGAATGTATTCTTTAGGCTCTCTCAAACTTTTGAAACCCAGCTTTAAAATAAGGACCCCTTCACTTCCCTTTTGTTCTATTCTCACAATTTAACATAAACTCGTTAGTCTTTTTTATTGTTCTTATTATTCCCCAACAATTTTAGAACTTGGTTTAATGAAGCTTTCTCTTCTGAGTTCACTGGTTTAAAAAAAAAAAAAAAAAAAAAGAAAGAAAGAAAAAGG
>VWYK01120287.1:7755-46541 GCA_013399775.1 Semnornis frantzii
TCCCCCCCATTTTAAAATTGTCAGAAGTGGCTCCTTTTCTTGCCATGCACCAGTGTGGCCATCCCTTCATCCATGCCCCATGCAAAAAATCTGTCAGGCTGTTGTCGTTCCATTGAGAAATATCTTGTGTTTAAGGACTTGAAACAAGAGAACAACTTGTAACATTTTGGCAGCATTATGTGAGTAAGCTGTCCAGGGAAGTACTGGCTGTAAAAGCTGTGTGGGATTAAACCATGCAGTACTAGCTGGAGAAACATGCAGCGGGAGTAATTGCACTCTAGTAACACTGTGTTAGGAACTGTAAAATTCAGAGCAAATGGTGGGCCTCTGACAGACTGCTTTCCACTTCAGCAATCCACAATCATATGCAGTTTAAGAAGCTATACTTGTCTGGTGTTTTCTGGCATAGCTCAATAGCGAATGACATCCTTCCAGAAGCTGTTAGCTGCAGTTGTTGCTGGGAGTTAACTCATTCTGTAACAAGGTTGATAGTAGCTTGTTTTGGATACTGGGCAAGGTGTGATAGTGGGATATTTGGAAGCTAAGGAAACTTGGTTTTCAAGGATCGATTCGCAGGTGGCAATGCTAGCCCCTCTCACAATTTCATTCTCAGTCCTCATTTTCAGTTGCTAAACTAAAAACTGAGTTGAAGTTTGTCTATTTAATGTCTGCTCAGAGCCTGGATTTTTTTCTTTCTTTTTTTTTTAAAGATGTATTTAAAATTATTCCATTACCCCATTATTGTTATTCCTAGAGTCATAGAATGTTTTGGGTTGGAAGGGACCTTAAAGACCATCTAGTTCCAACCCTACTTGGCATTGGCAGGGACACCTTCCTTCTACTATGTCATGTTGCTCAAGGCTTCATCCAGCCTGGCTTTAAACACCTCCAGGGAAGGGTCATCCACAACCTCCCTAAGCAACCCATTTCAGTGTCTCATTGCCTTCACAGAATTTCTTCCTAATGTCCAGTCTAAATCTGTCCTACTCAAGCTTCAGTCCATTCCCTCTCATCCTATGACTACAAGCCCTTGTAAAAAGTCTAATTAAGCAGGTGTATTTTCATCAACCCACATAAAACAAAAACAAAAAAAAAAATAGAAGAAGCTTCTTCACTGATAATCAATTCAATAGCTCTGTGTTTTGAAAATGACATTAACAGTTTGGTGATTTTGTGTTTAAAAAAGGGATAAAACTCAGTCATAAGGATCCAAGTGAAATTCATTACTTTAACTGTTGAATTGCTGAAGGTTTCTGCGTGTGCTGGACATGTTCTCTTCCTCTATAGTTTTGTGTACACGGCATCCCAAGAGCCAGTGATGCCAAATGGAAAGTTAGTATTGGTGTCTGTGGCTTCAGTGGTGTTGAAAGAGACAGTAATGCTACCTCAGAAGATACTTTATTTAGAAACATTTTAGGACATGTATTTTATACTAGGTACTGTGTTTGTGTGGTATGCAAAGTCTGTCTGTGCTCCCTGCTCTGCACAGAGAATGAGGCAGTGTTGCTGGGGCAAAGTGTGTCTCTGTGTATCAGATGGGACTAATTCATGCTCAGTTCTAGCAACATTTCTCTTGTCTTTGTTACTTGTTAATATTTTGGCACATCTATCAACACTCTCACTCTAATGAGGTAAAAAATGGTCCAGTAAGAGTGCTCTTTTTGACTCTAGTGATTTTTTTGAGCAAAGTTTATTTGTGCCTCTAATACTAATGCATTCTTGGCTTTAAGAAGAGTTGAATGATGTTGTGTGTGTTCTACTCGTATCAAGAATATTCCTGTTTGTACTAAGTCAAGTATAGGAGGTCCTGGAAATGTAAGCCAGATAGCATGCTAAAGCACTACACAGAGCCTTACCTTACAATTCTGCTCTCATATGAGGGGAAAGGTGCCAGTGGTGGGGCTGCCCTTGGGGTCCTCACTCTAGGGTATGTGCTCTTTGCATTCCCAATGCAATGACACAACTTCCCTGTTTATCTCTGCTGTTATCTGCCTGTTCTCTAGAAGCACCTGTGCTGCTTATTACAGTTATTGACATTTTTCATGCTTAGGGACATGGGCCTTTCAGTTCCCTGTTCAGCTGCTGCAATATTAAAATGTGCTTTCCATTTAGCAGACAAGTGGATCTTTATGTACCTAGCCTCCTAAAAATGACCCTGAAGTCTTCAAGAACTTAGGCCCCATTCGCTGCACTGGACAATAAGTAAAGACTGGACAATAATTAGCATCAATTTGATGAAAAGTAAAAGGTGTCTTTCATCTTTCACTTTATCCAATATTAGATTGCAACTTTTTAAGTGATTTACTTTCTGAAGATTTGGTCCCTGACCAATTTCTTTGACTGCAGTATGGCTTCATGTATAATCAGACTTTTGAGGCAGCTCTGTACTCACCACATGCACTGTCTGAGTGGTAGCGTTATTCCCTTGGTGTAGTCTTGGCTGAGGGTGGCTCTTAGACAAGAACTGGAAGTAAATTATTACAATTGCAAATTAAATTCCAATGAAGATTGTGCAACACTTACTTAAAATATGGTCACAGAGGAGTCGTAGTTATACAAACTAAATCCCACTCTACTACAAGCCACAAAGTAAAACCTTCAGCTATTTAATCTCTTGCAGATGCCACCTACTACAGAAGCATGTTTGATTAGAGAGGAATAAGAATGAGCTTTATGTCTGTTATAGAAAAATGCCACATGGTGTTCAGCAGCATGTGGCAGGAGCTGGAGAGCCCCCTCCCACTCAGAGTTACCATGGAAGTAACTCCCTCATACACAGCTTCTGCAAAGCACTGTTTGAAGGGATGTTGTGTGTGTGGGTGAAGACAAGAGCCCGGTCACAGCTAGAACTGCTCTGCAGTTTATGCCTCATCGAGAGTAATTTCTGCTTGAACTTGGTCTGGGGTGAAACGGGTTACTGCAGCTTAACATTAGTTATGTGATGTTCCAAGATGTACACAAAGTTGTATGTGCCCAGGCAACATAGTGCAGGAGGGCACTGGAAGTCTGTACTTCAGAAAAGCAAAGGAATGTAGCTGCGACTTAGGATGTTTCTTAGAGACAGCTTCAAGAAAGTTAGGTGAAAACATGTCCTCAATCACAAATCTGCATCTTTTTTTGCCCCCTGCATTTTCATCTTTCATTTTCCTCCAGCTTCTCCCTTCAGGTGGTCTCAGATCAGTGTCCAAGACATAAACTACGTTCCTTTCCAAAATGTGTTTATAAAGATATTAAGTCAAATTTTCTGTGCATTCACCTTCAAATGCTAGATCATGTCCATGAGTGGCAAAGGTTTCAGGATATTATTGTAGAATTACATTATCATGGCTTTTAGAAGCTGCCTAGTATCCCATGTTGCCAACAGAATACCTCTGCCAGCATGACTCACCAGTGTGTATCTCCTTGGGTCACTGGAGTTGTCTATTTCTTTTCAGTGTAAGTAAGTGACTAGAGAAGGTGGTAGTTGCAGAGCAGGTTTCAAAGCAGCATGAGTGATCATACTACCCATTCACCACAATTAGCTTCTCCTGAAGATCTGCATCCCTCTCAAACACTGTTTGGTGCTCAATTAGTTGATGGAAAGCCTTCAAAAACAGACAGAACTTACAGAATGCCCAGGAGTTGAACAATGCACTGATGAGAGTCAACTGAAAACTTGAAGAACATACATTACATTGAAGTCTGCAAGATTAGGGATCTAAGTATTGTGCTGTGTGGCAGGGAACTTTGTGTTTGTTTGTTTTTCAGAGCCATTAAGTGAATGTAGGCCGAAAACTCAAAGCCACCTCGGAGCTTGGGCAGCGTGCAGATCCCAGTGGTTTGCTTCAAATATGAAGTGCAGCTTATAAAGTCTTGAAGCTGCGCTGAGAACACAAGCTCCCATCCTATGCACAGTTACCCTTGTTCTATATTTGAGCCAGAGACATGGAGCTATGCAGGTTCTTTTTAAGTTCATAAACCAGCAAACTGATATAATTCTAGACTTGATTTTATAATGTCTAGAAAAGACATATCTTAAACATTATGAGGTATAAGGAAGCACTGGAAGGTGGAAGTTACTTGACTGTTTAGAACTTTCTAGCTAACTCCTGATGCGGTTAGCCCATTTTAGATGGGGGGGTGTAGGGAAAGAAGAAGAAAAAAAGTACCTAGCCAGACCATAACTCTCAAACCTTTTTGCTTTTAAGTTTCATGCCTGCTGTGTTCCAGAATACATACAGGAGCTATATAGATCTTCAAGAAACATTATGGACATTGATGATATAACACCTGAAAAAAAGAAAGAGTTTCTTATGTGCATTCTATCTACTGGGAGAGCAGCTGAGATCATTCTGTTCATACCCACATCATGTGGCCACACTGTCATTTCCCTTCCCAGAGATGGGTGCTACCATAGGTGTTAAGCAATTGGTATGTTTAAGGAGGGAGCAATGACTCTTAGGAATGTGTGTGTACGTATATACACACTTTGGGTTTTTGATTTATTTTTTTTTCTCTGTGTGTTTGAAACTATTGGTTAAAGAGCAAAGCTATCTTTGCACTGAGCTCCAGGCACTAGCCACTGTATTATCTAGCCCTAGCTCCAGGGACTGGATTGTTGGATTCCTATTTCTTAGTATCACCAGAGGCTGTGTGTGGGTTGAGTACCTGAGAACTGGAAGATGTGAAATTACCTCCTCTCCATGAAGGACTTAAATACTGCGTCCTCCTCTGTCTTTCCTGGGGAGAGCTGTTGCTACTGGTTGTTGTGTAAAAGATGGGCTCTGCTTTATGACTAGAAGAAAGAAAAGGGCTGCCATTGTAGTCACAGCCTGTCTGTGATATGTACTTTCCAATAGCCATCTCAGACCTTCCCGAAGAGGGGAGTGCCTTTTCATCATGATATTGATCAGGCATTGATGGGAGCTATGCTTAGGCTGGAGTGTCTGTGTGTGGTGAACTTCACAGCAAAATATTAAGTTCATAAAAAAATGTCTAAGAATTTGCAGAGCTGATTAGAGGTTTTCTGGTTGCAGAGATTTGGGGTTTAAGTGCCCAAGTCCCACAGAGCTAGTGGCAGAGGTAGCCAAGTCTTTTAGACGTTCTGGGCCCAAGGTCCTGCCAAGGAAGTAGACTGCAGAATCCAACAGCAGCTGCCTCTCCTGGACTCCTGGTCAGGAGGCTCATCTCAGCCCATGCTGCTGGCAAACACCCAGCAGCTTGTTGCGTGCTCGGGTGTGCGGGAAGCAGTGAGTGCCTTCACTGTGCCTTTGTCCTGTGGAACGGCCAGCCCCACCCGGAGCAGCAGGAATTACCTCCTGGCAGGACTTGTCTCTATTGCTGGCAAGTTCTTAGTGGGGGGTGGAAGGATTTAGAAAAGCAGCCGCCTAATCCACTCCTGACCCTCCTTAAAAGCCTGCCCTGCGCAGCACTAGGCTGGCTGGCCGCGTTGCTAAGGCCTGCATGTATCCTGGCGACGGCGCCCAGCAAATAGCTGAGCGGCTCTCTGGAAAGCCAGTATCGCAGCCCGGATTGCAGGACTCCGCACGCTCCGGCTGGCTGAGAGAAGGAATTCAGTGTCTTCCTTCTACTAGCGCCATGGCGACGCTTCCTTCGGCAGAGAAGATACGGAAACCCGCGGGTCTGCTCATCAGCAACGCCCTGAGATAAGGGGGTGGGGAGGGGGCGTTTTGGCACACGTGCGGTGCGGGTCCAGCAATGGCAGTGTTGAACTGTTTAGACTTCTGCTTTTGAGAGCTGCATAACAGCTTGGTTTGCAGCCCGCTGCCCCCATCTGTGCCCTTGCTGGGGCCGTGGGGGGTTTTGGGGTGTTTCTTGGCTTGGCTTGGTTTTGTTGCAGGGGTGTGGGTTTTTTTGGTTTTGGTTTGTTTTTTTTTTTCCTGGGGGCTGAAGCCATGGCAAAGGTCCCCGACCGAAGCAGGCACAAATGGAGTGCACTTCACACTTTCCTCCGCTGCAACATGAACCCGGAGACCCAACGGGTAGTGGTCTTTGTCATCCTGCTCTTCCTCATCATTGTCAACGTGGTGCTGATGTTTCTTTTGGCATTTCACTGAAGGAGGACTGCCGGTAGTGGTGTGGTGCGTAGGGGTTTCCAGGACTGGGCAACAAATCAGCAGGTCAGCTTGTCGTTTACTGCCTCTGGTCTGCTTGTCTGCTGTTATGGTAACCGTGTGTCTCAGAGTATCCTTCCTTTGTTTTTTAATCATCATGTCCTTCCTCACCCTGCTCCCCTCACTCTCCTCCTGCCATCACCTGTGCCTTGCAGTTTGGATCATGGTTAAAGAGGGAAAGAGGTAACAAGGTAACCTGCTTAATCATAACTGCTCTCCATGGCACTAATCAGCCTCGATGCCTAACAATGATGATACCATGTCTACACATAGCACTCCTCAGCCTTGGAGAAGCCGAAAGTGCTGCTGCTTTGTTTGCAGAGGGACAGTCATCCTATAGCAAGCCCTTACACAAGAACCTGCTACACATAAACACCTGCTGTAAAAAGCTGAACACCATAATGCATCCATTGCTCTGCCATGGTGGACACTACGCTGTGCGGTGGCATAATGCCCAATTAGCCAAAGTGATTGATAATAGAGTGCATCAGGAATTCAGGCTGAACAAAAACTGCAGCACTGTGGAAGGAGTGTTTTGTTGGCTTTTATCCCATTTTCTTTATTTTATCTCAGTACTCATCTGCTACATGTATTAAAATGGCTGGCAGAACCGCAGCACAGGACACCGTTTGTAGGCCACACACCTCTTCCTGATCAGTAGTAGTCATACACAGTGGGGAAGCTACTTAAGGAGAGCTCCTGTAGACCCCTTAGGAGGAAAGTGCAGCAAAGCAGAGTGCTTGCTCCAGGCCTGTTCACCTCGATGTTTTGTCGGCCACTGTGTATACACCACAACACTTCCAGATTTGGGCATTGGTTCCTCAGTGCAGCAACCCTCTACTTGATGGTATTGACGGAGACCTACTCCTGGAGGAAGAGAGACTGGAAATGAAGCTACTCTTCTTAATGACACTGCTTGCATTTGTGTGGGAGACTGTGCAAAATACCCAATCCCTTAAAATTCAGCAGGATCCTTCATTTTCTGTGTGAAGTACAGCTTTCACAAAGGCAGTGCATTTGCTGGCACTGATGGTTGAAGTTACTGCAGTCATTTCAGACCTGAATGTTTATGGATCCCTGGATATGATCTGATGTTGAGAAAGGCTGGATGGTGATGTTGTCTCTGTCATCATGAGGGATGTACCTGTACCAATTATTTATGTGATTGCGTGTAATATGTTAGTGTTGTACAAAATGTCGGTGTAGCGCACAAAAGAAATTTGTACTTGCTGATCTCCTTTCTGCTGTATCTGAGTACAGAATGTCCTTTTGTCTGGGAGAGGACAGTCTTTTGTGGAGCTGGGTGTAGGACAGCAGCAGGCCTTAGCTTTCTGCATTTTTCTTGGAATCTTTTACATAGAGTAACACTTTTGAGTTATTAAAAAAAAAATCACAAACAGGCTACTAAGTCTGTTAGCTAGACATTGTGATAAACAGCCACTGGAACCATCCAGTATATGTTGTTTTCTGAAGTTACGACTAAAAAACAAAAGCAACAAGCCAACTCAGCACACAACTCGTTTTCTGTCCCCTCTCAACTTTACCTGTGATCATACGTATGGCTGGAATCAGAACTTTATTCTCATTGTTTATCAGAAAGGATAAATGAAAGATACAAGAGCAAACCTCAGTCTTCAAATGACAGATGAGAGACCAAAGTACAGTTTTGGGATCATATGTGTCAGTGACAGCGTGCTTTTGGCACTCTGTGTGAGGGCTGATCAGGCACATGAGCAGGCTCTGAAAGTCCTGTTGTGCCTCATCTCATGGGTGAATCCATTGCCCTAAACAGCAATGGGAGTGTGCTGGTTTGAGACCAATAGACCTCAGTATCGTGGCAGCCCCTGTAATGATCTGCCAGTTACTGCTGTCTTGCTTGCTCTGTATCTTGAAATAGTGCAAAACACATCTGAAGGTGAATGAGAACTGTGGTTACACACAGGGCCTGCATGTACACATGTAGCCCTGGAGAATACCCAGTAGGTCAACTCCATTCATAAACCAAGTGTTTGGCTTAGTACATAGAAACCATGTGGGGCAGCTGGCAAGCTGAGCACAAATCTCTGTGGCCAAGACTGATACTAGATTCACAAAGTGACTTGTTCTCTTGTTGAGCTCAATGTCATGTCACTGCAGTGCTTCTTGGGTAGCTTTAGTCACTGATAGGAGACTGGAGCTCCCTGTTATGCTCTGCCTAGGAAGATGCTTCAGAAAAGTTTTCCAGGAACTTTTCATTTAGTGTCCTGCAAGACTGATTAGGTAACTGGAGGTGGTCTTGTAGTGATCAAGCAATTCTTCCTCTGCTAACTGCTGTCTGCTCAGTCTAGGAATATCCAATTCCTGCTGTTTGTTAAAAGACTCTGCTGGCTTTGGAAGGGATGAGATGGCAAATCTGGTGACGGTGCACTCCCAGGCAGGTACAGCCCTGTTGTGAGCAGGCAAATGCTCCCACAGTGCTGCAGCCTACTCCTTCTCTCTCTTTTACCACATTTACACCATAACTGGTTCAGCATCCTCATGTCCAAAAAAATCCCTTTGTTCTGCTCATCTACAACTGCTGTCTGCGAGAGACAGAGCCATTTTTCTTTGTTTATTTGATACATCAAAGCAGCCAGTGCACATAATGAAAGTCAGAAGAGTGTCTTGCGACCAGCTGAGCCAGCACCCCAAAATGCTTGCTGTTGATACTAGAGGGAAAATGTAAGTCTCAGGAACAATGGGAGTTTGGACAGTTAATGCCTCTGAGGTCCAGAACTGCCACCTTGCTTCCTGCAGGGCAGCTCTCTTCTCTGGGACATGTTGCTGCTGTTGATGTGAAGGACTTGAGACTTCCCCAGCAGAAGACCTGCCTGCTGCTAGAGAAAAATAAAGCAAAGAACTATTTTCCTCAAGGGTTATGGGGAGTCCAGGACTGTAAGGAATAGCCTGGAAGAAAAATATGTGGTAGAAAAAGGTAATGGAACCCTGGGAAAAATTGCCTCCTTCTTCCCTTCCCCTTCCTTCATAGGGAAATTTCACCATATTATCACTATCAGAACATTTGGGAGGGAAAAGAAAAAATAAGAAACGTTCTGGCATTTGAAAGTTCTGCTAAGACAAATTGCAATATTAAGGAATACTCATTGGAGATACATGTTAGAACCTGCCACAGGCATTGATGCTGGTTGCTAAAAGCCTGGGAATACTTTTCCTCTTAATATGTAATGTGAGATGAATTTTCTCTTTCCACCACTTGTCTAGGTGTATGTTACTTGACTAATCCTGAAGTATCTGCTATAGGGAACTCAGTGTTTTTTCTCCTTCCTCAACTTTACCCACGGCTGTGTATATTCAAGTAGAAGGTGGAGTTGGCATTTAAGTGTTAATCAGTCTGATATTAGTTGTGACTCATTCAAGCCTACCTCAAATCTTCACTGAAACCACGATGGCCGATAAAGCCCAGGAAAAATAAAGCTATTGAAGGATGACCATGTGCAGGAGATGGTGATAGGACAGTGGGGAGGGAGGAGCTTTTGGCATTTCTGTCAACAGAACTGGCTTCTTCCTTCTTTGCTTTCAGTGCAATTACTTGACACAAGAGGTATGTGCTTTGTGGAAAGGCTGTGATTGCCCTCCCTGCAGTCACCTGATGGCATTTGGGCCATACCACCGGGGAGGGAGCAGCATGGCCAGGGAAGGGGGAGCCACACTGTCATTGCCCCTCTGCAAAGCACTTGGGGCACCTGGTGCCCACTGTGTTCCCTGCTCCTGCTGCAGACCAGGTCACATCAGCCCCTTTTGTGGCTTCTTGATGACTCCTCCTTCTTGGGGTGCGGAGTAAGACCTGAGCCCTTAGCTTTTCCCAGTGCTGCCACTGCAGTATCCCAGCACTGCTGGGATACTCTTAACTGCCTGGCAAAGCAGCCTGCAGGGATGGGGCACAGTACTGCTTCTATAAGCCCTGCACAGGTAGTTTGTGTTGCCTCTGTGTGAAGCAAACTCACAGGAACATTTAATGTACAAGAGCTTTGCTCTGCTACTCCTCTACTCTGAGCTTTCTAAATGCAAAGAGCATCTATGAGCAGGAGCGAGACTAAGACATCATTTCCAAGGGGAGAATCTAGCCTTTAGATTGTATCTTTTCTTAATTTGTTCTCCCAGGCTAAACTCATTTCTGTGGTGATACATGGTATCTACTGTCTTTGTGATTTATTATTGGAATCTAAGGCATGAGATGGCCAGATAAGAAATACAGCAAGCATTTAGGATGATACCATCAACAATTACTTTTAATCAATGTTCTCAATGTTTTAAGAAAGGAAAAAAACCCACACTCCCCCCATCAAAAGAAAGAACACCCCCCCTCCAAAAAAGAAAAAAAAAAATCCAAACACAAAATCCACACCAAAAACCCAAACAAAATCACCCCGAACAAAAACCAACAGACCCCACAGCTCCCAAAACAACCAAAGAACTTCCATTACACAGGTTAAAGAAAGATTTTTAAGAGGAGGACGTAATATTTATGCCATGTTGGAATGGGTCAGTAACTCTGTAATAAAATTGTCTTATTTTAATCCTTGTATCTGTTCTTTGGCTGGGATTATTCCAGATGTGACTGGCTGCCACTTGTTATGTACTTGCTCTGTGTCTGGGTTGGGCAGTGGTGGAAATGGGACTTAAAGCAGCAACCTGTTGAAGACCCACAGTGGCATTCTCGGTCCTCTTGTAAGCACCAAGCCTTCTGCCTTTGTAGCTGATAAGAGTGATAGTTAGCTCAGCTATGTTGATAATGCTGAAAGAAAAGTGACTCCTCAAGTACCAAGAGGATATCGCTGAACCTTTCAGTAGAGTCAGTTATGCGTGAAGGCTTGGGAGTTGCGTCTGTTCAGCCTGGAGAAGAGAAGGCTCTGGGGATACATAAAGCAGCCTTTCAGTACCTGAAGAGGGGCTAGAGAGTGGCTTTTTTGTAAGAGCACTGTTTATTGGGATTCTTTATAAAGATCTGTGGTGATAGAACTGGGTACAGCGGTTTTAAACTAGAGCATGGCAGATTTAGGTTAGATATTAGAAGTTCTTTACTATGAGGGTGGTGAGACGATGAAATGGGTTGCCTGGAGAAGCTGTGGGTGACTCATCCCTGGAAGTGTTTAAGACAAGGCTGGATGAGGCTTTGACCAACTTGAGGTGTCCCTGCCTATGGCAAGGTGTTGAAACTAGATGATCTTTAAGGTCCTTTCCATCTCAAGCCATTTTATGGAATTCTATGTACACAAGAACAGAATTAATATGTCATCTCCTATTAAGCTGTGCTGGTTTGTAGTGAGTACTATTCAGGGGTAGTACATGAATTTTATTTATAGACCCAGTGTGTGTAGCCTTTGTGGTCCTGTGTCTCAGAAGAGCAGAGTAGAGCTGGGTTTTACCGCTTTTGGTCACTATGAATCATGATCTTGTCCAGTCTTGGCATGTTGAGTGTCTGCAGAGCTGTGGCAAATTTGGTATGGCAATGGAGCTACACAGGGATGTCTCAGCAGCAGCCTAGCACAGCTTTCCTCACCTTACCGAATTAAATAGTTCCAGGAGTAGGTGAGGATGGGCTGCTAAGAAGTCATGACTGTCTATTTTTAGCATCCCAATTCACACCTGTAGCACCCAGGAGTCAGAACTTGTTATACTAAGCACCGTGTAATTAGGTAGTGAGAGGACTCACACTAGACACAGAGAGCCAGAGACAGGAGTACCCCATTGCTGTCTGATTTGCCAGAACATGCTCTGCATTGAGCTGCTTCTCTACTTTGTCATACTGAAAAACCTGTGGCCTCTGTGGGATTATTGTACTGGGCAGCAAGGTGACTAAAATGAGAATCTCTGGGGAACAAGAGATACATGCATCTTCTCCTAATAGGAATACCGAAGCTATCTTCTGCAGGAGGAACAACAAGTGCTTCAGTCTCAACAGTTAGAGGGCTTGCATGCATTGTGATCTTGGAAACGAAAATGTGGTTCTGATTTGAGGCTTTAGCTTTGTTTAGGCTTTAAGCCTCTTCATCCTGATGATATAGACATGAAACAAATAAAATAGATATAGTCTCAGAAGACCCCAGGAACCTGATTCCAGATGCCTGCTTCTTCTTGAATCAATCTTCTTTATCTAGCAGAGGACACCTGCAATATGAAAAGTGATTTAGGGTTTGTGAATTCTTTTTGTTGTTGTTTGGGTTTTTGCTTGTTTGTTTCAGTGTGTTTGGCCTGAGGAACCTTCTGCAGGCATTACAAAACAAATGACTCATTTTCGTATTTACAGATCCTAACCAAAAGCAAAGGCTAGGCAACCTCCTTTGGCTGACAGTGACGCATCAAAGTTTTTGTTCTTTTCCTTCTCTCTACTATTAAGATTTTCCTCCATCCAATTTTCAAAGAAAGAAAGTTCACCAGAAAGCTGTGGGGGGTGTGGAAAACAGAAGTTTTGTCCTCGTATGCCTGCAGGATTTTTGTCTCAGACAATGACAAAAGGGAAGACACTAAACTGTGTGTGTTTCTTTTAAGGGAGGGAGACCATCTTTGAGAGCCAGGTCATGGAAACTGCTGTACAGTCTGTGTTGGCCTAGCACATCTACCAGCACCTACCAGTGTTGTACAGACTTTGGCACAGTGCTGTTAATCCAAGGAAGATGTTTCATAGGAGATAGGAGCAATAAAAACAATTTCAGCATGTTCTTTGCAGCATGCTCCATTAAAATTAAATCATGCACACACATGAAAAGGAAAGCTCTGTGCTGTATTTCTGGCTTACTGCCTGCTGTGAGCCCAAAGAGATGCTGATAATTCAGAGTGGTTTGCTAGCAATGCAGTTTGTATCTGCTTAAAAATGTTTTCTTTAACCTTATTCGTAAAACAAATTTAAAGTAAGTTGCCTTCAAGCTATAACTCACTGTATCTTTTGGGGGAAGGGAATAGCAAGTCATTAGTGGCCAGAGAGCTCTGAGAACTGAATGGTTGCCTTTTCTTCAAAGAGCCAGGATGCAACATTTATCCTCAATAAATCCCTGTGCTGAATGAGCTGCAGCTGAACTGTTGTGGATATGTTGTCCTGGGGGATCTGTACAGTATATTCCTCACTTGTCCAAAGAAATAATAGTGAAAAAGTAAGAAAAAAGAGGTGTAGAAATAAAAAAAAATCTCAAAATTACTTATGGGAGAGGCAGTGGAATTAGGAGCTGTCCCGCGGAGAAGGAAAAGGACGGAAATGTCCCAAGGAGATGTGTTGGTGGGGCTGCACAGAGGAAGGGTAATGTTGCAGGCAGCAGTGAGAGGAGAATGGGACAAGTTTGATATACAACTGTGTTACTATAGAGCTGTTTAAAGAATTTTTTTTTTTTTTGGATGCCCGAGAAACAGTAATGCAGAAAAGATGCAACAGCAATCACTCTTAAATGTGAGAACAGCCAAGCAGAACCATTCCTGAGATTGCAATTAAAAACAGGCCATTAGAAAATGTAAAACCTGCGTTAAGCAGGTATTCTGTGGGAAACGCAGACTTCAGATGTATTGGTGAGGTGAAGTGTGGGTCAGTCTGACACCTAGAGTTTTCACCTACAGCCAGGCTGGAGGCAGAAACTAGAAAATCTGTGAATGTGTGAGCCCCAGGTCAAGTCTTATTCAGACCTGAGAGCTCAACCCCAGGTCTCTCTCCTTTCCAGTCTTTGAGATCCAAGAAAACAGGAGATGGGCGTGTGGCTGATTTCCAGGTGCTGTTACGGCAGGAGCTCAACAAGCCCTATTACAAAGCCCAGAGCAGCTCTGCATGCTCTGGAGCTGCTGCTCCTGGAGCTGTTCCCAGCAGGGTGCCCGCACCTGTGCTGAGCAGGACTTCCACATGGCTTCAGCATAACAGATCCCACACACTTTATCCTGTCTAGGGCTCCCTGCAGCACCCCAGAATAGCTGGAAAGGGGTTGGAAAAGATTATGCCAGAGGTCTGGGCTGTTGGGAGTAAACAGGTCTGTGGCACCTGGATCCCACCTTAACCTGGAGCAGCAGGTGCTGCACAATTGGGAGAGGCATGAGGTGTGGGATAGCCAAAAGTTTAAGGTGCTTAAACCACTTTTAAACCTTAGAGTATTTCAAACTCCTTAAACCACTTTAAGGCTTTAGATGGGTTTAAAATGCTTAAAACACTTTAAGGCCTTAAATGAGTTTAAGCTGTTTAAGCTGATTTAGAGCTTTGGAACAACTTAAGTTCTCTGGCTTTGAGTGCTTAAGGACATTCTGAGGTCCTTTGAGCTCTTAATTGTGAAGGCCTTTCTGAACATTTTGAGTGAGGATGAGGCACAAATACTCTTCTGTAACCTGTGCATAGGGAGTCTTTCTCCTTGAACACGTCCCAGGCAACATTTGAACCCAGGTTTCCCTGGGTACACTTTCATCTTCTCTTTTCTAGGGATTAAAAAACCAAGGCCAGGAGTTGGACATCCATATGGTGGGGACAAATGACTATTCCAGGTATGCGGACTGAGCTTCCTTCACGTGTCAGGCAATTGTTGTGTGTCAGGATAAAGTGTGTGGGATCTCTTATGCTGAAGCCATGTAGAAGTGCTGCACTTCCCTCTGCCTGAGAAGTCCCAGCCAGAATGACAACACCCCTACTCCAGAGGACATCTTAATGCTGGCAATTGGTAATTGCTCGTTTTCCACATGAAAGGGTGTTGCTGTACCTCACAGAACAGATCCATCCCTGTCAAGTTAACATTTTCAGGGTTCACCATTTTCAGGAAGCATTTGAGGGCAATATAAAAAGTCAGTATTTATTTTCTTTTGTGCCTTTTACTACCTTAATGTCCTATGATCAGCTCTGTAGGGCCAGGCAGTAACAGTTTTATCTGTGACTTGGGATAACTGCTCAGGAATAGATGCAAATATGTCCTGACTTTCCCTTCTGTGCCTTCCCAAGTGTGTTTTAGATCCTTTAAGAGCCGTACCCAGGTATGACGTGTTTAATGGCCTCAAAAGATGTACATTTGCTTAGTCTCTTTAAAAATCATCTGTATGTTTGGCTCTGTGGCATCCTGTGGCACATGTTAGTTATGCACCACAGGGAAAAAGTACTGCTTTTTACTCTCAACTCCTTGCCTAGCAATTTCACTGGGCACCTACCGACCCGACCCTGCATTACAACGTGTAAACCTTCATCTCATGGCCACCTGCCATCTACCTTCCTCTGCTGCAGCTTCAAGGGCTGATTACCTTGTACTGGCCTAGAAACTATTCCCAATTTCGATTTGTGCTGCTCTTTGTGCTTTGTCTAGTTGTCCTCACCTCTCTTTGTGTTTTGCTTAGTTGTCCTCATCCTCTTTCTTTCTGAATCATTCCTGACATTCAGACTTCCCGACCCTGATGGAGCAGGTCAATGTTTCTTTTGATCTGTCTACAGAAACATTCCTGAAGAGCGGCTCACTTAGACATTTTTGTTAGATATTGCTTGTGCTACATTTAGAAAGACTGAACACATATTTCACTTATACCAGAAAATAAATGACATAAATTTAAATAAGCATCCTCTGGAAGCTTGTATAAAGGTTCCAGTGGAAGCAATTCTACAGATTTAGCTACTGTAATCACCACCAGCAACTTCAACGTTTAGCTAGAAAATGTAATGCAAAGGCCACATTTTGCAGAGTGCCACAGGTCTGAAAAGGGCTCTGCTCCTTTTGTTTCCTTAAGCCAAAGTTTAAGAATGTTAGTTCCCCAAGTCAGCAGACTCTCTTACTGTACAGGTCATGGGAGAGTGATGGCTAACAGGATCTAGATGAATAAGGTGCTAACAGCTACAGATGAGTATCCCCACTCTTCCTTAAGAACTTTTCCTGGCCTATTTCAGATGAAAGCAAGATGGTCTAAAGGAATTTATCCTGATTTTTTTTTTTTTTTGCATTATAATAATAACTTCCCACATCTTAGCTGAGGAAGCCAGAACTTCTTGCATCACTATGGAGTTTGAAAAAACACATTTAAATGGGCTCGGGTGGACGTGCACCAGGCATACTTTCTCATGCCATACTCCTCACACCCAGGCTGAGCACAGCTCTGCCTCCTCCACTTTTTACAAGGGTTGCTTCCCTCCTGTAGCACTTCATAAAGAGAACCTTCAAAGCTTCTCCTTGCCTGCCATGGGGGGACCCTCTGTCCCTTCCCATCTGTTTACACCACTGCTAAGGAGGAATCAGGACTCAGATGACACAAAAACCCAAAACTAAATCCCAACAAAACGATTTAAAAAAAATATAATTAATGTCATTCATAATGATATTGTGAAAAATAGGTCTTACCAAATAAATGTGAAGACAAATTTTGAATGTTCGGTAAATGGAGACAGCTGTACTGGATGTCACGTGAGGAGCTTGACTACAAGCACTGACTTTAAAAGCAGCACTACAGAATGTAAATGTAGCACATTTAACTGGATTAAGATCTTGGCTGAGAGACATCTCAGGTTTTTTAAGAAGAATCACTGTTGAATTAAAGTATTTTGCATGGAGATCTGCAGCATTTGGCAAATCCCGAGAGTCCTCACTATCCCAAGTCAGTTCTCTGGAATTGGTGCGGAAGAAGTATGCGCCTGACACAGCACGCCTAAGGGCAATGAGGGCATGGCTTGACTGGGGGGCATGGAGTGCGTGGGTCTGCTTCAGAAGCAACGAGTGCAACCCACTGCCCATGTGCAGACATGTGCCTGGTGTGATGCCACAGCAAGGAGGGCTTGTGTTACCCTGAAACATCTAGACAGAGGAGTGACAAGAAGCAATAAAGTGTTCACTGTGCCTGTGGAGTGGGCAGTGGTTCTGGCACCCTGCAGTCAGGCAGCAAGTCTAGTCTAGCAAGACTAGCCCAAATTCCTTCCTGGCAGTGAAGGGAGACAAGGCCCCCAGGGGCTTGGTTAATCCATGATGCTAAGATACATGCTGAAGATGAACCTTTCCCTGGGGTGCCTGTCCCTCTCCACAAAGGGGAGATGCTCTGTAATGGCAATCAAGATAACTTGTTCAGACTAAATGCCTGCTGTTCAGATGACAGAAGCTCTACAAGATAAAATTAATCTCTGTTGCCCATCATTAAACAGTGAAGCTAAAAGTTTTGAGGGGCAGCAAGAGCAAGCTGTCAGGATGATTTGAAAACTAGCTTGTGGCTGGCTTCTACCCATATTTAGAGAAACTAAGTATTTGCGTGAATGAAGCACTACTTTGGGGCAAGAGTGGAACTACAGGTTTTTTTCTTTTAGTCCTCTGCTGCAGTTTGCATAAGAGAAGGGAGAAGAGAAGCTCTAGAAGTAAAGCAATGGGTGAAGGAACCAGACCTGGGAATGAGAGACTTTGCTTCTGGGGTCAGGACTGCTGCAGGGTTTAAACGTTTCACGTGCTGACCCAGTTTAGCTTCAGTATGTAATGCACGAGTTCAGAGGAGGCAGTGGGGCATGCAGGGTGGGCAAGCAATGAACACAAGCTTCACAGAAACCACTTCAGTTGACCAGGACTTGAGTGCAGGTGCTCTTCATGGAAGATGTCTGGTTTAGGGTCACAGAACTGAGAAATAAATTGTTTTGTTGTAATCTTCTCCCTGAATTGCCCCATTTCCAGTATCTTCTGATGCTCCTAGGTTCATTTTTTAGGTCTGATTCAGCATACTTGGCATTATCAAGAGAAAACTATTCAAATTTTATTCAAATAGAAAAGAGTAGCTCAAAGATAAATATTTCCTACAGGCATCTTCATCCCTCCTTCTGTAAGCTGTCAAGATCTTTTATCTCTGTTAATACTGCCCAGAGCTCCTGTAAGAACAGGACCAGGACATATGAGGTAATTATGTCAAGGTGTCCAGCTAGAGACAAACAGGAACTGAGTAGCTGGAATGCAAACAAGACCGCAGACATGGGCCTTGGCAAGCTGGATCTTTTCGCCTACATGTAATGGACTTAATTTGGGGCAGCTCTGTGGAATAGCCCCGGCTGTGTCTCTTTGGCAACCTGCATAGAGACACTGCATGGAGGAGTAATGCAGTAATCCTCCCACTCAGTATTTCTGTGTTCTGCACCAGCAGCAACTTAGTGGCACTTTCCCTTCTCATGTGCTGCACTCCTAATCCAGAAGTAAGGCTGTAGCTGCCTGGGCAGCAGGGAAAGCAGCTGTGTGTCTTGGGGGGTTTTGAATCTGGGTTATAAATTAATTGTAATGAGGCTGATATGAAAATATTAGCCAATTTTTATTAAACAAAGAAAATTCCCCCAAACTTATTTACAACTAACACACAGATTCTACTATGTGGTTGGTTAAACTGTCTTTGCAGAATGTAGATATATTCAATCAAATTAACTGATACGATTTTTGTAAACCTTTTAGAAAATTTAAATAACTAGAGAGTCCTGCAGCACAAACACTGCTTAAAGATTAAACATGAACTTTAAAGAACTTTAGAAAAGAGAGTTTAGTTTACTCACTGATTGGAGTCTCAGCATTTATAATCCAAATTATTTGTAAAAGCTTAATTGAAGAAAAATATGGCTCCTGCCACGTGGTGGCTTTCACGTGGCGGTGACGCGTGGGGCTTTGCTGCTTGTGCAGCTTCAATGGAACACGTTGTCTGAGGAGATCCACGGGCGCGAGGCAAATCTTTCGCGGTTCCCGGGAGGGTCTCGGAGTGTGGAGCCCCTGGACGAAGCGAGATCCAGATTCCTGGGCTGGAGCAGTCCGATTGGCTGCGCGCACGGCCAGGGCGGGAGGATCGCCTCTCGGGCTGGAGTAGCGAGTCGGCACGTCCCGGTGTTGTAAAATTGTTGCTGGGCTGCCGCCTAGGCTCAGCGAGAGTTAGACAGACTCGCGCTGGGCTGAGTTCAGGCAGACAGCTACACCCCAGCGCAGGGCGAGCCCTTCAGTCCCTTGGCTGGGCGCGGCGAGCCGGCAGGATCAGGTCTGCCATTTGTGTGAGTAAAGAAGACAAGTCCCCTACCAAGCAGCGCAGACCCGGAGCAGCCCAACAATGAACATGGCAGCAACTAAACAAGTTGGCTGGGGGTTTTAAGCATTTTGAGCGATTGTTTTGACCAATAGCAACAGACAAGAAACATTCCTTGAACCAATCCGAAGTTACCTTACAAAAAGGGGAGACGCACAAGTCCAGCATTGTGACCTCTGCAAACCGTTAGGCGCCAAGGCTTTTGTCTGTTCTCCCGCCTCTCCCACCGAGAAGAAGGCGAGAAAGGAGGCGGATACCCAGGATATGTGCTCCAGGCATAATCTGGGCATTCCGCCACACTGTGCTGCACAGAAGTGCCAGTGCAACTAGTAAAGCTGCATTCAATTTTCAGTTTCAAAGCATCAGCACTGCCTTAAGGTTGCAAACACTGCTGTCTACAAATTTAAGTGCTGTTATAAACAAAGGAAAATAACCACTTTTTGTTTTCACTGCTGGCAGCTGCAGTCACTAGAGCAGCTGCAGGGTGGCACTCTCTGTATTCTAGATACTGGTTTGGGGCTCTTCAAGATGATGTACCAAGTAGTCTTTGATATCACAAAGTAAAATGTTGCTTCATAAGGAAATTAATAGTTGTTTTTTAAGCCTTGCTTTAATTGCAAATATCAAACCCTGTGGTGAGTTTTTTGAGCTGAGGAGTTGTCATGCTTAGAAATGGTGAGCATTCTCTTCAATACATGCTTCTCTGGAACCTAAGCAGCTCTCACAAGGTAGTGGTTGATTGTCCCAGGCAGAAAACCATCTTATCTGCTGGTGCATTTTATCCTTCCTTGGAAAGGGAGTGAGAGTCCTAACACCTTTTCCACAGTAGCACTATGCTGCTCAGAGGATGCTGCAGCATGCTCTGCCTCAGCTGGAGCAGCTTATCCTGACATGCAGTGTGACTGGTGTTTCTGGGCCATGGAAATATCAGTCCTGGCTCAGAGCTGCCCATTGTATTTGCTCTGGGATAAGGATTGCTAGACTTGGGTGTATTTGTTATTTCTCTATCAGCCCTGGGATTTGGACTGGACGCAAGTGAAAAAAATAGTATCAGGTACAGACTGACAGAGATTGAGGGCTGATAGAAAAACGAGCACTGAGCGTGGTGGTGATTAAACACTTCTCAGCCTTGCATCTGCTCCCAGTATAGGAGCACAGACTGAGGTGGCAGAGGGAGGTGAACAAGCTGAGCCTGTCAGCCTGCAGTCAGTGAGGTGTTTGAAGTGCTGCTGGGCTAAATTAACTGAGACAATACAAAGCATATAGAAGGTTTGCTTTTTTTTTACTATTTCTTGCTTTATTCCACATTGATCATTCCTTCCTACAAACGTGGTGCCTGGCGTCAGTTAATCAAGTCCTGGCCTGTACTTCAAGTGTATTTTCAGTGACTCCTTTGCACGAGAACTGTCTACCAGATAGCAGCCTGTCTGCCTGCACCTATTTGGCCAGTTGTGACTTCCAGTATTTGGCAAATCATAGTCACAGTACAGCTGCTGTTGAACAGAGAAAGCGTAAGGCATTTGTATTACTGGATGCGTTAAAATACCAGCTGAGAATTCACTAGCCAGCCCCACGGCTTTCAGGCACTCAGAGAAGAACCACGTGGCTCTGTCCCCTTCTGAGCTAGATGTACCAACCCTAATATGCTGTTCATGCTAGGTCAGGCTTGGGCACTCGTGTCTCATCAACATACTGAGATCTGACAGCTTGGTACTGTCAGGTTTTCATGTCTCCACATCATCAGTGCTCTGCTTGTGTGACCCTCAAAGTGCTACACAGGAAGTCCATTTAGTCTCTGCAGTCAAGGTCATGGTGTGTGTGCCACCTACCACATCATACTTGCAGCGCTGTTTCTGAGTGCTGTATTTAAGCATACAGCAAAGGAATTTTATCTCAGAACAAGCTACATTCTTTATATGTTGGTCACAATTTCCATGTTGAAAAAAATGTTGAATGCTATTCTTCACAAAGATTTATTATCATATGCCCATTTCCTGAACAGCAACCATCCTTTACCCACAGAGATACAGAACTCAGTGTGGCATGGCTGCAGCTCTGGTGTGACCTGGTGGTAGGGCTCACCCTGATGCAGGTAACTTCCCAGCACTCCGTGTGGGATCAGTGTATTTAACCAGCTCCTCCCTATAGGGATGGGTCAATACTCAGCTCCAGCCACTCCATTACTCTGTTTACCATCCTCCTCTTCCTGCAAAAGCCAGGAACTGGACTTGACTTCTGGTCAGCAGTGAGTGAAGTCTGACTGCTAAAGCAAAGGAATGGGTTGTGCACAGGCAGATTGCTCAAAGCAGCCTCAGAACTTTTTGTTCTGAGAGAAGCTAATATCCGCACCCATTGTCCACAGCCCAGCTCTTGTTCCATAACCGAACTGTGACAGCTGAGTCTGGAAAAATACATGCTTTCACATCCACTCTTCCCTAACCTAGCCATCACCGCTTGGTTAGAAATCTAAAACTTCTTTCTAGAAGCCTAACAAGACCTATGAATGATTCAAAAATAGGTATAAAGGGTTTATTCATAATGCTGAGTGTGCTTCAAGCTTATGAAACTGTATGCAATAATATTCCTGTTAAGTGAACTGTGCATAAAAATCATAGAATCATAAAATCATTTAGGCTGGAAAAGCCCTTCAAGATCAAGTCCAACCACTAACCCAGCACTGCCAAGTCCGCCACTGAACTGTGTCCCTCAGCACCCTATCTACAAAGCTTTAAAATACCCCCAGGAATGGTGATTCCACCACTTCCCTGGGCAGCCTGGTCCAGGGCCTGACAACCCATTCAGTGAAGAAATTTTTCATAGTGTACAACCTAACCTCCTCTGATGCACCTTGAGGCTATGTCCTGCTGCATCACCATGTCCCCTATTTGCTGCCCATGCTACAAGCATAGGTTTTGAGTTGGGCCACTGACATTGACCTTCTGGCAAGAGAAGCCCTAACGTCTGCCTGACCTTTAGGTACTTCCATGGTTTCCACACACCAATAACCCTTGTGTCTTTACTACTGCATGGGTCCCCACCCCCCACCTGCACTGAGATGCATGTAGCATTGATCCACTGCACTAACACACAGCTCTAACAACCGTATACATGAATTATCAAGCCCAAATGTCATTTCCCTGCACAGCTCATTTGGACAAGTACCTGTCACTAGACTGGGCGTAGCTGCCTCTGGTGTGTGGTGCATTCATTCCTCTCTTGATGTCTGACTGAGACAAATGATTCTGCTTCTCTGCTAGCCTTGAGATCGAACCCTGTTCCTGCTGTAGCTTAGATTAGTGAGACACCTTTTTAAATTCTTGGATTACTTTCCCATCATGCCACTGGCCACCTGTATGACAGCATATCCCGTAAGTCCTCTCCTCACTGGGCCTCACCGTAGCAAATGTTCACCTCTATAAAGCGCAGAAACCTGCAGGAAGGACACACCCAGCTCTGTTGTGGTGGAGCGGCCAGCAGCTGAGTAAAGGCAGTGTGGGCTATACAGATAGCCTCTCTCCTCTCCTCCTTCCCCACCATCCTGCTATTCTTCTCAGAATGTAAGCACTGCATTAAGCTGTTTCTGGTTCAGTGCAGGGGCATTTGCTATCCCAAGGCAGACTGCATTTGAATTTTCTTTCAAATGCCTTGTTAGCTCTCTCCTGATTTATTGTATGCACAATTATCCTGACGTTCTTCTAGGGCAAGCGTGTTTGTTTCCTCCTGGGGAGAGTAAAAAATCGTAATCTAGAGCAGCAGGTAACTGTGTGACCAAATAATCTAAGGGCCCAGCAAAGATGACACATGCATTACATGGCTGGGGTGATACTGCTGTAATATTGTAAGGTACATCATAGAGTAAGATTTGTATGGGTGTTCTTTCTCCTTTGTGCCTCATAGGCTGTTCTTCCTCTTCTCTTCCCAGAGTTTATCATTGCACCATGTTCCTGGGGAAATCCAGGGCATCACTGCCACTGCAGAATGGGCTAAGTCCTGTTTAGCTAGACTCCAGTACACACTCTGCCTTCTTGGGGAAATCTCTGGTGTTCAGTCTCACTTAAACTCAGACCCTGAGAAGTCTATGTGAGTACTCTCTAGCTGCTGAAACTCAGAGTGTCTGACATGATACACTGGTGGCTCATGCAGGCACTCTTGTTGTAGTGGCCAGCAGGGCCAGCTTACAACTACAGCACAACAGGTTGCAAGTGTTACTTAGCTATGCCATAGCTAAGGTGGGAATGGTTGCGAGTGGCATCAGGCACATATAGACACAATCACCGCTCTGTTCAGGTGCACACTCACAGCCTCTACACATGTGGGTTAGGTTGGTTTTCTTAGATGTTTTTTAAATTGTTGGAAGTTTGTTGGGTTTTTTTCCCCTTAAAGTAGGCCTTGTATGGGACATGTAGTAAATAACCATGGCCCCTCAGTATAATTACTTAAAACTCTCCAGGAGACTTATTTTAAGCAGCTTAAGTGCCAAGTTTAACACCTTTAAGACTTTACCCATCCTAGCCTAGCTCTGACACCTCAGAATATTTTCTGTTCTGAAGTACGCCTCTAAACATCGATGCTCAGGGTTTTCTTTCAAGGCTGTCTAATGCAGGTCTGCACTGACATAACAAGAGCATTCTCCACCAACAGTGTACCACTGAGCCTTGTTCACTAGCTAAGGCAAAGTCACCAGTAAGAAATCCCAGAGCATCAAATTTATGTTCTTTAGGGTAGACACTGCACTGTGTCCAAGTAATTCTGAATAAATGCTACTGACAGCAAGGTCAGTAGAAGCAAATGCCTGACTAGCACCAACTCCTTTTCACTTGCTTATGAGGAGTAAACAGTTACCAACATGTTTGACTCAGCAGCAGTGGTGCCAAAGCTGCAGCCACACTGGCAGACTGTACTGCTTTCTTGGAGGGCGCTGACAGCTTCATTTGCTTTGTCCACAGCTCATCAGTGATGGCAGCGTTGTGTATGCGGAAGCCCTCTGGGACCATGTCACAATGGATGACCAAGAGCTGGGATTCAAGGCTGGTGATGTCATTGAAGTAACAGATGCTACCAACAAGGAGTGGTGGTGGGGAAGGATTCTGGACAGCGAAGGCTGGTTTCCAGCCAGCTTTGTGCGGGTAAGAGCTTGATGTTTCTTTATGCATCTCCATTAGAACCAGGTGTTTGTTATTGTTCTTCAGACTTAGTGTTCTGTACTGACTCCTTGCTCAGCGCTTTCACTGACAGCTGGTTCAACATGTCTTGTTGCTATTGAGGAATATTCATGGCTGCAGTATGTCAGGCCCTTGCACCTGAGCTGCTACCATCGCACAGAAGCCCCTCATGACATGAGTAAAACGTGGCAAAGGTTCCAGGCTTTGCAGCTAAGCTGAGCTGCACCAGCAGGGGAGCTGAGCCACATGGTGGGTTTGCAGCCTGGGCTCCTGCTCACCCATACTTGTATCAGCTAGTTTGTGCCCAAGCGCACACATCTCCTTCAGGAACAAGCAACAAATACTCTCCTAGAGGAAACCCAGATGCAGCTGGCGTAAGTCTTTGCTCTAGTGTCCACTTCAGACAGTATGGATGAGCATGGCACCAAACTTAGGCTTTTTCCATCTGGTGCTGGGTCCAGTGCAATGCCATGTCCCTAAGTATGCAAATGTATGTCTCAGGTAAGACTCCTCTCAGTCCTGGAGCGTTAAAAACATCAGGCTGTGGGGGTATGGCACAGCATTGTATTCCAGGTGCTTAAAAATGGAGGGGAAAACAGCAAAAAATGTCTTGGAGATCACATGGAATCAGCTGATGAGGGGAGGTACAAAACACTTGATGCTTCCAGGCCAAGGCTTGTGTGCCACAGCTCCCCCATGGTGCCAGCTACAGACCACAGAGACATAGCTGTAGAGCCCAAACAGTGCCAGCTGTGTACTGCAGAGATTGGATTAATTTCCAGGAGAGTATTTTAAAGTACATTCTCAGCGCAAAACAAGAGTCTGGGTAGCCACTGTGCACACCTTTCCTGCTGTGAGGAGAGAGGCTTTTTTCCTTTCCTTGGGCTGTGACTGTTGGTATTCATGCCTGACTCTGACCACTATAGGGCAGACTCCTCAGTACTGCAAAGGCAATTAGGTGCCTAGGGACAGAGATCTTCAGCCCTTTGGCTCTTTATCCAGGTCACTTCAGATCACAAGTGACCCAAAATCAGTTGAAGCATGAAAGGAGGTGACATGAGGTGATTCAGTGTTTTCAACAAAAGCCCTGAAAGAAGCAGGGCAGACAGTGCTGCACAAGTTTTGAAACGCTTTGTTCCGGATTGCAGGGGACAGCCTTAGCTGGGTAGCGATTACAAATGATGGATGTTTTTATGCAGAAGACCAAACTAGGACCAAACACTTGGCACTGCTGAGGATGGAACTGATTTTTTTCCAAAGTCACAACACAGGCTTTTTTTTTTTTTCCCCTGCGTTACTGATAAGTTTGATTGTTGTCCTGGCTGGCAAAAATTTGTAGTAACATGTCAGGGAAAAGCAGACTACTGCTTGCCAATGGGGGAGGGATGCAGAGTAATTACAACACTTACTCAAGCACCTGAGTTAAGATTTCCTGCTAATCACAGAGTCTCTGCTTACTGCTGGGAAGGCCAAAATGTCTGGGGACTTGAATAAATCTGCAGGTCTCTCAGTTGCTCTACACAAATTTCAGGCCAGTGTCTGAGTTTGTTCAGCTCACAGTGAAGGAAAACCAGGAATCCCTGCCCTTGAGAGTTTCACCAGCTGTAAACTGTGAGTGAATGTAACCTATGCCTATGCTGGCATGGGATGGGCATGCACTTTTTTTTGCAGATAGATAGATCTATATCAAGTGGTACACACTCCTGCCCAGAAAAACTACATCAAATGTGTAAAGCAGTCCTGTGCCATCATACTAAAAATGCCTAGAGTTATGCGTGTCCCTGTTTCAGTGCCTTATTTAAGTTGTATACAAAACATTTCCCTGGGCACTCTGAGAGCTACAGCATTACTACATAAAAGAAAGCTCTACGTGAAATGCACCAGTAACTGCCTGCTATTAACTGAGGTACTTTCCTGTTGACAAGGTAAGACGCTGGTGTTCTCCCTCGGCTCATGCTGTGCTGCCATCTGATGGGCAGTGGGAAGAAACTGTGAGTTTCACACACAGCCCTGCAATGTAATGCCTTACATTATGTGCCCAGTGACATCTCTATCTGCTTTTAAATTAACAATAAATTATCTTTAAATAATCTTGGAGAGGCAGATGCTGAGAGGCATCTGTTATTTGTAGTGAGAGATCAACACTAAACCTATATAAAAAAAGAAACTCTTTGCTGGTTCTCCATTCCCTTCCTAAGTAGCCAGTCACAAGTACCTAAGCAGATTTCCCTTGATAATTTTTGTGTTGATTTTGTACATGTTGGTCGTGGAGGACTCACATGATTTCTATGACTTCAGCTTAAAACCACCCATGTCACACAGTGGGAGCAGCTGTCCTGTGGCTTAAAAGTACCTTCTCAAAACTGTCTGACCTTAGCTTCCGCAGAGGGAAAACATATTTACAGGTAATAGACATGTATTCCAGCTCAGCCTTTGTCTGCCACAGTCAATTGTGCCAAACATCTTTTCCTTGTAAGAGTTATGGTGAACAGGTATTTTCTGTCTGGCACAGCTGCGAGTAAACCAGGATGAACCCATGGAAGATTATCCACTGAAGGTTGAGGGAGGCAAAGAGGACGACTCCAGCAGTGGCACTCGCCGCTTTGGGATGGGGCAGACCACCAAAGACCAAATGAGGACTAACGTCATCAATGAGATCATAAGCACAGAGAGAGACTACATCAAGCATCTGAAGGACATTTGTGAGGTAATAGAACAAAGGGGGCAGTGAATGTAAGAAGTTGTTTGAAGGACAGTAGCCTATGTCCCATTCTTGCCCAGAGTGACTTGACTTTTTCTGAAAAAAAAAAGAGACTCGATGATCTTTGAGGTCTCTTCTAACCTTGGTGATACTGTGATACTGTGAAAATGAGGCTCTATTTCCATCAGATCCTGTTCTGCTAAATGGCATTGCACGCTGAGAAGACACAAGGCACTTCATTACAGCAATATGCCAAATGCCTCTGTATTTGGAGCACCCACTTGCGCTCTGATCAAATAGAATTAACTGAACTTCCTAAGCCAGAGAGAAGCAGATGTCTAGCGCTGCTGTCCTCTCTAATGTGTGTTCTGAGGTCCCAGAAGCAGCAAAGAGAGCCATGCTCAGATCCAAACAAGTGACAATGTTCAGCCAGTTAGGGCTTTCCCTTGCAAATAGAGTGAGTACTGCAACATCTGGTCTAAGAGCCACTGCCACATCCACTGGGGAAACAAAGCCTAACTGGTAAGAGATTTACAGCAGCACAGCTCTTCACAGGAATGACATGTGTGACGGTTTGGGAGTTCCCCGCCCCCCACACTTGTAAAATGACCCAGACTAGATTCTCAGCCGTCTGGAAGTTAAGAGATGAAGCTATATTTACAGCTTAGCACAATATACAAGCAAATATATACAGTATATACAGGAATATTTACAGAAATATACAAGTTTAAGGTAATACAGACACACAACACCCCTCCCAGAAATCAGAGACCTCAGGAGGGGCTCCCAACCACCCTTCCACCTTCTCCCCACCCCCACACCTTACCCCAAAGTTTGGCTTACGTGCAAGGAGGATCAGCTGGGGAGGATTAGAAGAAAAGTGGTTAGTGAAGTTATTCAACAGAGAGGAGAAGCCAGAGCTGCTAGCCCAAGACCCAAGTGCAAGAGCCTCGTGACCCAGACTGCCCACTGGAGAGACTCTTATCTTTTTGTAAACATTCGCAGCAAGCCTCTGAGTGAAGTAGACATCACCATTGTTTTCCTACACAGCCTATAGTACAAATTTTCTCTATTAAAAATATTCCAGTTAGCTCAAACCAGCACAACATGAAAGTGTAGTGCCTCCCAGGAGAGCCAGCTGGGGCAAAGCAGCACACACCTACCACAAAAGCCCTTCCTCCTGCAGTGTGTCCCCCACTCTTTGTGCGCTCCTTGTCCCCTGAGTCAACCAGTCATTTCCTAACATGAACATCCAGATCAGATTCTCAACTGGATGTTAACTAGCCTAAATTTGTCCATGGATCAGTGCTGAGGTCAGAGCACCCAGCAGTTTGTGGACAGATCAAGGTGTTTTTAACAGGAGGGAAAGTAGCTCTGGGACTGTTTTACACACAGAATCAAAACCTTGAAAGACTAAGTCCAATCTCCCCTCCCAGGGCAGGATCAGTTAGAGTAGGTTACAGAGGAACACCTCCAGGTGGGTTGTGAATGTCTCCTGAGGAGGACACTGCACAACCACTCTGGGCAGCCTGTTCCAGTGCTCTGTTACCCTCACAGTAAAAAAGCTGCTTCTAACGTTCACATGGAACCTCCTATGCTCCAGCTTGCACCCACTCCCTGGCTCTGTCCTGACAGAGGGTCTTCACATATTTGTAAACATGAATGAGGTCACCTCTTCTTCAAGCTAGAGACCCAGCTCTCTCAGCCTTTCTTCACAAGGGGGATGTTCTACTCCCTTATCTTTGTGGCTTTGCCCTGGACTCTTCTAGTATCAGTTACANGGAGGACACTGCACAACCACTCTGGGCAGCCTGTTCCAGTGCTCTGTTACCCTCACAGTAAAAAAGCTGCTTCTAACGTTCACATGGAACCTCCTATGCTCCAGCTTGCACCCACTCCCTGGCTCTGTCCTGACAGAGGGTCTTCACATATTTGTAAACATGAATGAGGTCACCTCTTCTTCAAGCTAGAGACCCAGCTCTCTCAGCCTTTCTTCACAAGGGGGATGTTCTACTCCCTTATCTTTGTGGCTTTGCCCTGGACTCTTCTAGTATCAGTTACAGAATTGTTTAAGGCAGTGATCAAACTGTGACTTAAGACAGTCATCAAACTGTGACTTCATTTCTATTTCTACCATGTTTTGGGTGATACCAGAGGCATTAATAGCTAAACCATAGATGCTTGTATGCAGGAAGCAGGTATAGGAACCTGGTGTGCAGCTGGCTGCAATCCCTGGGGGTTTTTGTTGGTTTTCCGTTGATAACCAAAGGTCACAGAGCAAGTGTCCAGGAAGTTGTCCAATTTGGTTTCCTTCTAGGGTTACATTAAGCAGTGCCGCAAAAGAGCAGACATGTTTACAGAAGAACAGCTGAAGACAATCTTTGGGAATATTGAGGACATCTACAAGTGCCAGAAGAAATTTGTTAAAGCACTAGAGAAGAAATTCAACAAAGACCACCCACATTTGAGTGAGGTCGGCTCGTGCTTCTTGGAATATGTAAGTAAATTTGGCTTCATGGAAAAGGGGTGGCTGAGCATGGAGTAAGCCAGAGGGTTCAGAAATTGATCTGACAGAATTGAAGCTCTCTTTAAAAAACCCACCCAGCCAAATTAAATACCATTAGCCCCTGCCCCACTCAACCACTACCCACCTCCCAAGGAAACACTCTTTAGCTTTCCTGGCTGTGGAAGAACATGTTCAAAGTGCCTGAGCTCCTGAGCACCATAATCCCTGGCAGACCACACTACTTCAGGCAAAAATGTAGGAAGATTCCAAAATCTGGAGATGGGCCTGAGCTCACAGCTATGACATTTTCAGGATAGTACAAGATCATCAGTGGCTGATCTGGCCATTAAAAACATTAATCTGAGCACAGCCCAGAACACATGGAAGTGTGTGTGCTGCAATTTGTGATACACCCTGTCCACCTCCAGATCTCTGGGCTCCAAAGCCTGGTGAGGATAGAAATTACCAAACAGCCTCATGAGACACAGAAGCAGGACCTACCTGAGGAACTCACACACAGCAGTATGAGCCAAGCCATCATCCACCCTAAAGAACATAGACAGTAAACCCCTTAATTTCCCTTGCAGCAAACTGAGTTTCAGATATACTCTGAGTACTGCAACAACCACCCCAACGCCTGCATGGAGCTGTCCCGCCTCACCAAAGTCAACAAGTATGTCTACTTCTTCGAGGCCTGCCGCCTACTGCAAAAGATGATTGACATCTCTCTGGATGGGTTTCTGCTCACTCCTGTGCAGAAGATCTGCAAATATCCTCTGCAGCTGGCTGAGCTGCTCAAATACACCAATCCCCAACACAGGTAGGGCAGCATGGTGGGGAGGAAAGGAATGAGACTCATCTCCTAGAAATGAACTAGTGCAGGATGGTGTATTCAGGGCTGCTTGCCAAGAGCAGCTGACACCATGATGATTCAGCTTGCAGAAACCAGGAGAAAAAGCATTTTTCTATCATTTTCCATTACAGTAGACCTGAGCTTTCCTGTCTGTTACAGATCTGCAGTTGCAAGGCCCACCTTATAATGATACTTTTTGATTTTATTTGGCCCACTTATCTGTGACACCAGCATGCAGATACTTCAGAGTTTAATGTTTTTGGTGGTGGTGGTGGAAACTTTGCCTCCAAAAGCACTGGCTGAATATACCTAAAAAGGTCCATGTAATTACACCATAGCACTTTGGGACTCAGTGGCAGTCAATTAGCTTTGCTTAGTGCTTCCCCATTATGAAGTCATGGCCTACAGCAGTCAAGCCATTAAGACTGTGTGTCTTTTCAGCAAGAGCTCAAAAACCTCCAAATCCATTGCTCAGTTTAGAGGTGAAGGCATCACCCTCAGCTCAAGTAACTAGGCTACTTAATCAGGCATCTGTAAAAAGCAGCTAGAGGAATAAAACATGGGAAATCTGTATTAAAGTATTGATATTGGCCCATGGTGGTTTGACTACATTGTACCTTCCTAATTAGAGCACTGGTTTCTCAAAATGGCTTTAAGCACATCTTACTGAAGCTAAGCATGTTGTTCTAAAGCTGACCTCGCAATAGAAACCTCCTTAATGCAGTACACCTTTGTGAAAACTGTATTACAGACAAGCTGTGCAGAACAGCTGCTTCCCAGCTACTCTGAACTCAGCAGAAGTAGCTGGTGGCAGCAGTGTGGGGAAGAGTAGATCACCATCTACCCTACCCTTCCAGATAAACCATCAGCTCCTATCTGAAATTAAGCCAGTTACTGCTGAACAGCCTTACCTCTGCATGGCTGAATCAGTGCCGGCATGAAACAGGGCATTACAAATATATTGTGTTACATTGTGAAAAGCAAACAAACAAAAACCTCCGAGGCTCGGAAAACCTTGGAGCTTGTTCCAGTAACTTGTATTTACATCTCTTTGGTTGAATTTGATTACTCACCTCCTTCCCTTCCATAAACTGGGTTTGGACTTGTGCAAGTCTGGCCTCTGCCTCAAAAACCAGCATGCATATGACAAGCTGCCCACAGAAAAATGTAACTTCCAGTGTGTGAAACAGCTGGGATAGAACTGCAAGTGGAACTCCAGCCCTAGGCCATGCTGGATATCACTCCTTTGGAGAGTGTAGATACAATAAGCACATGCCATTTTGTCATCCTAACACCTCTGCCCTACCTACACCAGGGATTTTAAAGATGTAGAAGCTGCTTTAAATGCCATGAAGAATGTTGCTCGGCTCATCAATGAGAGAAAGCGGCGGCTGGAAAACATTGACAAAATTGCTCAGTGGCAGAGTTCTATAGAAGACTGGGAGGTAAGAGACCTTCCCCACAAATTGCATCTTCTGCATCACCTCTCTTCTCTCCAACAGCTTCTGCCTACAGCAAGATCTTCCTCAGGATTACTATCTCACCCTACCTCTGTTCTGCTGCCCCTCTTTATGTGCATTACTTATTTGGTTTGTTTGGTTGGGGTTTTTTAAAACAGATCTTTTAGTATAACTGAAAAAGGCTAGTACAGAACGCAGGTAAATTGACTGCCTTTGCACGTTCCCTGGGATTTTTGCTTCCCCTTTTTCCTCACAGAATACAATTAGCATGTAGTGAAATTCTATTACATTTTTCCTCATCATCCCTTTTATCTTGAGTGATTTCAAACTCTCAAGATGAGCAGAATTGCCCCCTAATACGTAACAAACCACATTACTCTTGTGGAAAGGCAAGCAGCAAAGGAAGCCAGTGTTCCCTGTAGACTCATTTTTAAAAACTTGCTGTATCAAAGAAACAAAACTACAGGACTACTGATTCCCTAAATCCTAGATGCGATGCAATAAAACCAGACCATGTCTGTCCCACAAAGGTGTCAGGCTAAATTCTGAGCTGTTTATGTGCCTCCTTTCGTGTCAGACATGGACCAGCTACACTGTGCACATTCATTGGATAAGGAGATTCTAATACACCATTTTCTCTCATGAAATTCAGTTCCCATTCCCTAGGTTCTAAGGTCACAGTGTCTCTTTGATGTGGCAGGAACTGCCCTTGAACACAGAGGCTCCCTCTAAATTCCAGAAGAATTTCCTCAGCAGGAATTCAGGCCTCATGGCCACACAGGCACCTCAGCCAAGCTGAGGTTCTCCTATGAGACTAGGGCCTTATTTCTTCTTCCCTATTTTCAGATGGCTGAGACCAACCTGTTCTTTGTGCTATTCTCAGGGTGAAGATGTCCTAGTCCGAAGTTCAGAACTTATCTATTCTGGGGAATTAACCAAAATCTCCCATCCTCAAGCCAAGAGCCAACAGAGGATGTTCTTCCTTTTTGACCACCAGCTTGTCTGCTGCAAGAAGGTAACTTCACTAGCCAGGACAAATGCTATCTACGACAGTGTGGAAGCATTTGGGTAAACTCTTTCTCCACTCCTTTGTTTCCTCAGTACTTACTGGCATGATTCCTGCTTCTGGCACAGAGACTTTTAGGTGTGTTTGCCGCATCTTTTCCCTGATGTCCTGGTGTGTTGGGTACCTGACCACAGCCATAAGCTGCAGGAACTAACTACTGGCCTAATTCTTACAGCAAGAGAGCCTTGCACTGCTCCAAGAGACTGTGCATGAGAGTTTACTCATACCTGAGCTGTATAAAGCAATGTTATGTGGGCTGTACCTTTTTTTCCCAACTGCACTTCCACATGAAATTAATAGCATATTCTGTGATGAGCTCTGAGTCATGACAGTCAGGAAGACCACACTGACATCACATCTAAATCTGTAAGGATAGCCCATATAACCTCAGTACCACATCTTCCCTCGCAGAGCCAGTGGAAGGTATCTTCCATGGGTATTTCAGATCTGAAAGTGGCAATTTTTTTTTGCATAATCGAGGGCATACGGGTAGCTCTGGCTAATTTAGGTATGAGACCCTCACTCTTTTATCAGTGCTCTCAAATTGACTTTTTATTGTCCAGTCAAAACCAAAACGTTAATCAGGACTTTTTTTGCTAACTGGGACTGTAGGACTCAAATTCTGTTTTCTGACACAGGCTTAATGAGGCTTTGGGAATTATGGATGTGTTCACACATGCTTGCTCTTCAGGAAAACAGACATCCCACAACAGCAGATGCCAGCTTATCCTGACCCTGCCACTAGAACAAACCCCCACTGCCAGCAGTGGCAACAGGAGCTTAGCACTCTGGAATGCCAGAGATTCAAATCCAGTGTCAGTTTTCTCTTGGAGGACTGGAATGACCACCAAGAAGCTTACTCCAGTATACTTAATGTGTGTATGAGTCTGTGTGTTCTCTCTTACAGGACCTCCTGCGCCGGGACATCTTGTATTATAAGAGCCGCATCGACATGGATGATATGGAAATACTGGATGTAGAAGATGGGAAGGACAAAGACTTCAACATCAGTGTGAAAAATGCATTTAAGTTGCACTGCCAAGACACTGAGGAAGTCCACTTGTTCTGTGCAAAAAAGCCTGAGCAGAAACAGCGCTGGCTGAAGGCATTTGAGAATGAACGGAGACAGGTTCAGCTTGACCAGGAAACAGGTATGGACCAAGCACTGGTGCGAGGCAGTGGGGTGCTATCGTTTGGTGGGTTTGGTTGTTTTTTTCTTCCCTCTTTTTTAAAAACCACTAGCTACTGAACAGGACCCAAAGGGCAGGGAGGCCAGGCCATGCTCCAGTCAAGCTCTGGGTTGCTGAACTGCACATCTGGACAGATCTGTGGAACTGAAATAATACTGCCCCTGTGAGCAGACAGTATGTCCCCTGTCCTCAGGGAAGCTGATGTGTCTTTAATTAGAGTTGAGGCAAGGCTGACGAAGTAGCTGATACACTGCAGACAGCTGCCATTCTTTTGCAGTACAGTGTGAGCACCCAGCTTGACAACACCTATATGGAACGTGTTCAGCCAAAGGCTCTCATTGTGAGGGAAGACTTCCATTGTTTAGTCCAAGTCCTGCTTAATTCTGACTTCTGTGCTTTAATGAGATTTGAACCACAACTGGTCTGGACCAGCTGCTTCACCCAGCAAGCATGGCAGGAGAGGCAGGGAGGAAACCTTGCATGAGGGGTAGGGAGAGTGGTGCAGCACGGCACAGGCTGGGGGGAGCAGTGTGTCCCCCTTCTCACTTTAAGAGTAATTTCAGTTTGTGATCTCTCACTTCAGTCATTTTCCTACTCCCATCTCCCTTTCTAAGCCAATGTTCTCCCATGAGATACAAAATTATGACCTGCTGCTCTATTCGATGACCATCATCTATATGACCTGACAAATTCTATTCTATCTTCAAGGTTTTTCAATCACAGAGGTGCAGAAAAAGCAGGCAATGCTGAATGCCAGCAAGCAGCACCAGACTGGGAAGCCTAAGGGTGAGTCAAGCCTGAACACAGAGATGTTGCTACAGCTGGGGGTGGGGGTGTGGCTTCATATTTACTATAGGGGAAGTTTCAGTGAAGTGGCATTAACGGACTCCTGAGAAGGCCACATTGTCACATCAGAGCTCACCACCTGCAGCATAGTTCCTAGAAGATTCAGACAGCTAGAGTCAGGAAAATATGTTGAACTACAGGAGGGCTTCTCTGCACCTAATCACTGAGCAAGAAACCATCACTACACACAAGCCAGCAGCTTCTACTCTAGGCCTAGCTCAGTGTCTCACCTGAGAAGCCACAAGCTAAGGCATTCCTTTGTGAGCAGGTAAGTTTTATAGTAACTCCCCATCATGCAGAGAGCCATAAAGATCACTGCAGCAGGAACTATTTCCGCATGGGCAGTTTTGCCTGGGGAAGATGCTTTCAAACCTGTGACCTTGGCAGAATGCCACAGGCAGATTCCATGATCACTCACAGAGCTGTTAGTTAAACCTTCAAGAGACAACGAAGATTTAGCAGCAGTCGGGTGAGTTGTGAACTCAAGGAAAAGTTCCTGTGCCCACACCACTGTCCTCTGAAGATTCCTGCTACCAAACTTTGTGATGCCACCACCTTTTCTTTATATCCAGAGGAAGACCTATAGAGAGGCAACCACATCTTAGTGGTACCAGCTGATGGTTAAATTCTAGGCAAGTCTATCCTAAGAGAGCTTGGCTAAATTTCAGTCAGCCAGAAGTATTGGTTGCAGAAGGATGTTTGGAAGGAGGTCAGAGCTCCCTAATAGCACAAAGGCCTAGGGATGAAGCAGTAGAGGAGACCCCACAAACCAGGCCCATCTGCAGGCTAAACACTGACCCTTACACTCAGAAATCCAGTGCAGAAGTTGTAACAGGCAAGAGTGGCACAGGCACATGAGCAGCTTCTCCCAAACCGCATGCACCTGTGGACCTGGTCATGAACAGCTGCAGCTGCTGTCATGTTGACAGAACACCTGTCAGTTACAGTTCCACAGCACCAACTCTAATCCTTAAAAACAGTGCCAAAACGAAGGGTAGAGCTAGGACAAACCCCATCAGTTCCCTGAAGCTTCAACAGGGGCTGGGCAGAGGGTGGAGAAGGGAACTGTGCTCAACTAACATGCTTCCCATCTCCTCATCACAGCTGTCTCCAGGCCATACTATGACTTTCTGATGCGTCAGAAGCATCCCACTCTGCCTACCACACTCCCTCAGCAGCAAGTCTTCATGCTGGCAGAGCCAAAGCGCAAGCCCTCGAACTTCTGGCAGAACATCAGCAGGCTGACACCCTTCCGGAAATAAGGGCAGCCCCGTGTTTGTGCCTGAACCACTTCTGAGAAAGCACTTTACCCTCTGTTCTGGGAGGTAGAGCCCAGGTTGTTCCACTCCTTTGTTTATGGAGCATGGCACATATGCTCCTGCCTTCTCTATTTATTTTGGAGCCCAACTGACTGCACTGGCTCCAAGTGCACTTTTGTGCGCTTGCACCTATGTGCATTTGTGCCAGTCCTGCCAAGCCAGCCCTGCACAGTGTCCAAGAGCAAACTTCCAGGAGGAGATCACAGCAGGGAGCCTGACACGTCTCATCTGAAAAGATTTTACTTGTCAGCTGTACCTGGACTTCCTCTTTTCCGCTGTGAACACTACTGCTGTCTGGCAGCTGCTGGAGAGGGGATGGCAGCTGATGCACCTGCCAGCTTCGTGCCCACTGACATGCTCTAACTGGCAGCTCCAAATCACTGACATGATCCATTTTCAATGGAGGGAAAAACCCTTCTGCTCTCTGCCCACCCCCACTCCCTCGTTTCTCAGACATGCGATCCTCCCACACACATCTAACTCATTCGGTTAGCCTTTGAAGGCACTCAGACAAGACAACAGTGAGTATTGCACTGTGACCTTTTCCTTTAGCTCAACACCACCATGGACTTTAGGACATTCAGCTGTGCCAATCAACCTGCAGCATGAATAAAGTTCAAGAATCTCTAGTGGGTTTGAGTAACATTAAGTTAGAGAAAAATGTGCCTAATTGATACTGTTCTCAATTCCTTAGATTCTCTTTTCTCCACCATTCTGCCATATTTCCTGGCCAATGAAAATGCTCACTGTTTGTAATGTGTTTATTTATGGTAAGAATCGGAACTGTGTATTTTGTAAGTCTGTAATTGGTCTTGTCAGATGTTGTTAACTTGATGCTTGTTTTGTCTGTTCCCCCTCCCCCCCCGAAAAAAAAAAAAAAAAAGTCAATATTTGCAAACCTAGCTCCCAGAAGTCAACAGTCTACCAGTCTACAGTTCAACTCTGGAAGACTAAAACCAAGATAGTTATGCAAATTTGCAGACTCCCAGTTCAAGGGGTATTACTACAGGTTTTTCACACCTTAAAAAAAGAAAGGCAAAGCCACTTTAAAAAGGCCTAAAATTGGCATTAAAAGCCTCACTCTAAACACTAAGTTTTGAACTGTGGCCAAACAGAAATTTAAACCTTCGTTAGCAAAAGGAGAGATTTGCCTTACCACAGCGAGCGTTAGAAGCCATACTGACTGAATTCCCTAGCTTAAGAGACATCCTGTGACACTGGAAGGAAGATATCTGCTCGCTCCAACATGACGCTAGTGTAAGTGAGCACTGCTTGCAGAGCTCAGAAGTCCAGTGTTTTTTGATGCTGTAGGTGACCAAGTGTGGTCATCCAGGGATATCTGAATTCAGTAGCATGTACAAAGTCATTCTTGCACTATATCTCCCCCCCAAGACCAGGGGCAACATTTTATTTCATAAAGAAACTTGTAAAAGTGACTCTGAGCCTGTGTTTGTCTCCAACATGTCTGTGTGAATTTGTATCTCTTCACTGTAGAGATTCTGCTCTTGCAGCTTAGAAGTGGCCACTGATCAGTAGAAGCCATGCTAGAAAGTTACCTTCAAAACAGCCATCCCTTGGATGAATGACTGATGAAGTAGACTGTGCTGGTCATTTAGAATACTGATCCAGGTTAACAAGTCACCAGCTCCCAAACTCATGCTACTTAAACGGAAAAAACATGTCTAGGAACATCTAGCTGCAGGGCATGCTCAAACCGGCTTTGAACAATATGGAATTAAATAAAGAGGAACGGCAACTGGCAGGAAGTCATACATTTGAAAGACAACCCATCTTCTCCTCCTGGTACCTGACCTCCTCCCTGGGAAAACACACTACTCCATGCACTTCTAGGCAGAAGTAGATGTGACATCACTCCTCATTGCTGTGCTAGAGAATGGTCCCAAAAAAAACCAGGAAAAACACTGCCAGAACTTCCCCCTCACACAGAAAAGCTGTCTGTCCAAGGAAAGTTTAACTCTCCATCCTGCATGGATGGGCCACCCCAATCAGAGGAAAATGGGGCTTACTGAACTGGAAGTAAAAACTTGAGACACTGTTGGAGAGCTGAACCAGCATAACCAGCTACAGGTCTGGTTTGCCATTTGTCAAGGATGCCTCTCTAATGCTATGGTAGCAGTTGGGAAAACAAGGCAGTGGGACGCTACAGGAATGGCCTTCAAACACTGCACAAACAGGTGTGGTCCACTAAAAGGGGGTGAGGAGAAAGCAAGTGACAAAATCAAAAAGAGAAAACAGCCTATTTGCACAGTACATCTGCTCGATCAAGGCCACAGTGCTCAGTACTGCCCATCCTCTACCCTATTCTGCTCCACAACACACCACAAGACCTCACTAAGCTCCCCTCATGGGACAGAACATAGTGGAGGCCTAAGCTGTAGTGGTCAAAATGACGATCTTTTGTCAGCTGGGGTTCCCAAAGTGAAATAAAACACAGACCATATACCCACAAACCCCACTGATGCTGTACGATGTCACTGAGATCAGGCTGCACTACTTGCCGAGCACCAAAATTAACAACAGCCCCCACCATGCTGTGGATGGATTAAAGAATTGGACATCTCCCCC